>OX632357.1:8907296-8959796 GCA_951751655.1 Ophion costatus | reverse complement strand
AGGTGACATTACGCTTCAAAAAAAGGTCTTTGGCAATTTTGTGTTTGCGAAGCCAGTTGTGGGTTACAGCATTCGAAAATGGAAGTAAAAAAAAAGATAAAATTCGATACATTCTTCAGTACCACTACGACCAAGGTGAAAAGGCGGAGCATGCGACCAAAAAAATGCGCTGTTTATGGACCCAATACAGTATCGAATGCAGCAGCAAAGCGATGGTTCAAACGATTCCGTTCTGGTGAGATGGACGTTGAAGATGAGCCACGTTCTGATAGGCCAATCGTCGAAAATGGCGATAAAACCATGCAAATCGTCGAGTCGGACCGGCATATGAGTACTTATTCCATTGCCCAGGAACTGAAGATTATACAGAACACCGTTTGGAACCATTTGCATAAGGCTGGTCTCAAGAAGAAGCTCGATGTATGGATGCCACACGAATTGACGCAAAAGAACCTTTGGGACCGAATTGATGCCTGTGATTTTTTGCTGAAACGTAACGAAATCGACCTCTTTTTGAATCGGATGGAGACTGGCGATGAGAAATGGGTCACATACGAGAACAACAGCCGAAGAAGACCGTGCTCCAATCGCGGTGAGCCAGCCCAAACGATCGCTAAGGCCAGATTAACGGCAAGAATGTTTTGCTGTGTGTTTGGTGGGATTAGAAGGGAATCATCCACTATGAGCTGCTCCCATCGCGCCAAACACTCAATTCGGACCTCTACAGCTAACAACTAAACAGATTAAAGCATGCGATCGACCAGAAGCTGCAAGAATTGGCCAATAATAAGGGTGTTGTGTTCCATCAAGTCAAGACTGTCAAGACGTTTTATCGCACCCGCCGTATAGTCCGGACTTGGCACCAAGCGATTATCACCTTGTCAAGCATTTGCAAAATTTTTTTGATGGTATAAAACTGGCCTCAAGAGAGGCTTGTGAAAATGAGCTGGTCAAGTTTTTTACCAATAGGGACGAGGACCTCTTCAATCGCGGAATTATGAAATTGCCTTTAAAATGGACAAAAGTTATCGAACAAAATGACGCATAGTTGACCTAAATCGGATAATCCAAACTGCGTTAATTTAATCGTCGAAATAAAGCGAAAAAACGCTCAGAACTTTTTACTTCACCTAATGTTTCAAAATTGTTTCTGGTTTTTAATGTAAGTTTTATTTCCAATATGCTTTTTGCGTGAATTCACTTATTCAAAAGAAATAAATGGTATTCTAAAACAATTTGCATATATCGTTTTCTACCATATAACTAGCGAGGCAACGATATACACAATTCGATTGGATAAATCGTGATCACGAAATCGACGATGCTGTACCATAGTAGTCTCAGGGTGCACAAAAACAAATGGCAATCCTAGTCGTATTCCAACCATAATTGTTGCAAAAGCAGTTTTCTTCGTATTCCAAGTGTACACTTGTTCAACCAATTACTACCAAATCATGCACAACCGAATTCATGAACTGTTGAACCAGAAAGAAACGAAAATAAGGGGAGAAAGGAATATACGATATCTATCTATACCAATCTAGATATACCGAGCCTAGGCCCCGGTTCCACAACTCTCGGTACCCGAGTTAACCGGAGTTTAGCCAGCCAAGCGTGGTTTTGATTGGTTCAGGCGTCCTTAAACTTCGGTTAACTGAGTTAGTGGAAGGAGGAAAGTTGTGGAACCGGGCCTAGGGACGCTTTACAATTGAAAAAAAACCTCCAAAAAACTCCAAATTTTAAATCATGATACTACATGATGACAATTTTGTCATCAATGTCATAATGTATTCCTCATGTTATCTGATCATAGGCAGCTCCCTGTGTTGAACAGTTTTTTTAGCTTCGGCCGCATTTCCTCTACTCTGGTCTGCAATGTTTTTTTATCTGCGTTTTCCATGTTAAACGAGTTTGATTCTTCAGTCCTATTAAATGCACGCGAGCAGTTTTCCAGTGCCATTGGGTTCATAATTCGGAGTCCAATCATCCTTAAATATTGTCATATATGTCATCATCGGCACCGCTCCATGTCAATAAAAGATTCTTCCCTCGTTATTTTCTACTCAAGGGCATGAAAACTTTGGTTGACGCTTCGCGTAAACATTGATACACAATGGAAACTTGTGTTTGCATTCAGACACTGATTCCAGTTGCCTCGGCTTTTCGTCTTTCGTGCCAACTATCTAGTCCAGCAATCATACCGTGAATGAATAGCGGAGGAATATTTTTCGAAAAACGTGGCTCAGTGCAGTTAATTTCGATGCAGTAGTACGAAAATGTTTACACTTCTATTAAAGCAGTTGTGATTTTTGCCCCAAGCAACATTTTGATTGAACCCCGAAATAGAAAAATTGTTCGCCTCTCTTTGAGTTGCGCAGCCTAGTACAGGGTGCGCCAGAGAAACTTACTTATTTGAAAGGTCAATAAAAACAAAAGTACTTCAATTATTGTTTTAAATTTTTTTTTTATTTGAGAATACAATATCCCAATTTTTTTTTCATGTAGTCTTGAAAATGACATCGGATAAATGGCGACCCCCATTGCGCATACACTGATGAAGTCGATTTTTGAAATTCGTATCCACTCTTTGCAGCATATCAATCGGTATGTTGGCAATGGCGTCGCGAATGTTGTTCTTGAGGTGTGCTATGGTCCGTGGTCGATCGACATAAACCAGAGATTTCAAATAACCCCATAAAAAGAAATCGCATGGAGTCAATTTGTTGGTGGGTCTTCGTCAATTTGTTGCGACAACATTTCCCCGACCGCCTCATCTCTCTCAGAGGCGATCTCCAATGGCCGGCACGCTCTCCAGATTTGACTCCATGCGATTTCTTTTTATGGGGTTATTTGAAATCTCTGGTTTATGTCGATCGACCACGGACCATAGCACACCTCAAGAACAACATTCGCGACGCCATTGCCAACATACCGATTGATATGCTGCAAAGAGTGGATGCGAATTTCAAAAATCGACTTCATCAGTGTATGCGCAATGGGGGTCGCCATTTATCCGATGTCATTTTCAAGACTACATGAAAAAAAAATTGGGATATTGTATTTTCAAATAAAAAAAAATTTAAAACAATAATTGAAGTACTTTTGTTTTTATTGACCTTTCAAATAAGTAAGTTTCTCTGGCGCACCCTGTACCTCCTGTCCATTTTGAAGTATCGCTAACGTGGCCACTTTTTGTTATAATTTCGAAAACCTAGCCCGTAAAGTTCCAAAGATTAGATAGCCAAAAACATTTCCGCATTTCCATTCCCGAGGTAATGTTTATACTTGATATCATATTCTTCTTTTGTTCTTTTTAAGAGACCTCATATGCCATCAAGTTCCATTTTAGCAGCGCAATCTCTAAGATTCTGGGTACCTACAAGTCTCTTGATGAGGAATATTCAAATTATTTGGTGTACCCAATTAGGGCCTCCATAGCGTGATATAATCGTTTTAAATAATCATCAAACCTTTTTTCAGTCCAATATTCGATGTCAGCAACGATGCCATGTGACAACCAAAATCCTCATTTTCTCTAACTACCGTTGACCGAAATGATAATGCTGCCGGTATTACAGTTCAGCTAAATATTCTCAGCCGCCGCTCTCATCATTGGGTCTGTTCGTTTTAGCTACACTTTTCTACACTTCTTACACCTGCAGTGGACTTTCTATTACTGTATCTGGTCAAAGTGTAGAAAGTGTAGCTAGCGCGAACAAACCTATTGACATTTCGGCTACAGCGGAAACTGCGTTCTGAATGCATCTTACGATCCTATCGTATGGCTCACGAGTGAACAAATTCAACACCGAACATCCTCGTAGCGAAAATAACGCGTGTCTTGATGTCGTAAATTGGTCTGCTGTTTTGCGTCTATATACCGACGTTCACATTTAGAGCGCTTGGTCGGAGAACACGGTGTTACATACAAGTCTAAAAACTCCAGCAAATTCCGGAAAATCTGCTTCATTGCACAGCTGTTCGGACCTGCGTTTGATTGGCTCACTTCTACGTAGCAGCGTTTTGGGTGGCAGAAGCGAGAACTGCCGTTTGCCTCATTATCTGAGTCGCCATTCTGCAAGTTTTCAGACCTGTATGTTAGAGCGTGGGTCTTACATACAGGCCTCGCAACTTTAGCGGTGAGGGATGGTTCTCTTGGCCAAACGTTCCGCTAGAGTCGCTATAATCGAGGGATGTTCTGTGCGACAGGGACAACAATAGCCACGCATTCTCGTCATAGCCTAATAACCTGAAAATCTAAATGTTCGACGAGTTATTCGAAAACATAAGCTCATAAGCTGACGAGTATAAATCAGAAAAAAATATGTAGAGTAATTAATTGGCGAATGGTCCATCAACCCGACCAATAAAATCCAAGCGAGTTTAAAGAGGATAAATCAATTTTGTTCATACATGTATAAAATACACTCTAGCTGAATGGGTTGATGCCTGTTTGCAAAGTTCGTTATCTACGGTTCAATTCCCGTGCATTGGTTTTTTTTCATTCTTTAATGCATACTGCGGCAAAGGAACTTTCTTTAATGCATGCTGCAGAAAAGGAACGCAAATGTTAATACATTTAACTTCACTTGGTGTGAGATGACTTGAATTTCTTGTGAGAAGCAAAACGGAAAATCGATATTTCAATCACTTCCCGACTACTTAGAGCTCTGAAATATTGAATACATACATCTAAGCCGCGTCGATGCATGATTTGACTAAAAAAAAATTGGACTGCAAAAAGCTAACAGGAAAGAGACGTTGCAGTAACGAAGCTTTAGCAGAAATGAACAGAAAGTGAACCATTGAATAGAGCTAAACTACATGGAAAGTGCATGAGAAAATATGAATTGGGTCGAAGTGCTCTCAGATCACACAATCGTTAAAAGGGTGACCTATGTGAAGTTGGCAACCGACTTTACCGTGTGTAATTTTTTTTTGCATTCGTTTGTACTCGGTTTGTACCCGATTGTACCACCTTTAATTTCGTTTGTACCTTAAGGGGGGAAACAGTACGGGAGTATGTAAAAATGGGCCGCAACCCATTATGAGCTAAATAATTTTAATGAACGCGATTGCAACGAGTATCGTTTGAAACCGTTTGTACCGCAGAAGATTTTTTTTCCAAATTTTTTCAATTTTTTTTTAATTTCCGATTTTTTTTGTAATTGGGCACCATCGACGTTCGTACTTACGTGTATATCGTTTGTACCACCGAGCAATCGGTTGTACCCGTTCGTGCCGCCTTGTATATCGTTTATACGCGACCCTACCCCCGAGCAATCGTTTGTACCCGTACGTATCGAAGAGTATATCGTTAATACCGGCGATTAATCGTTTATACCGGCGATTAATCGTTTGTACCGGCGATTAATCGTTTATACCGGCGATTAATCGTTTGTACCCATTCGTACTAACGAGTATATCGTTTCTACCGGTGAGTGATCTTGTGTACCCATTGGTATAGACGAGTGTATCCATCGTACGGGCGATTAATCGTTTGTATCCGTTCTTACTGACGATTTTACAGTTTTACCACCGAGCAATCGACTGTACCCGTTTGTACCAATGAGTAAATCGTTTGAACTGGCGATTAACCGTTTGTACCCGTTCGTACTACCGAGCGATCGTTTGTACTCGTTCGTACCAACGAGTAATCGTTTGTACCCGTTCTTACTGACGATTATACCGTTTTACCACCGAGCAATAATTTGTACCCGTTCGTACCAACGAGCAATCATTTGTACCCTTTCGTACCACCGAGCAACCGTTTGTACCCGTTCGTACCAACTAACAATCGTTTGAACCCGTACGTATCGACGAGTATACCGTTGATACCGGCGATGAATCGCTTGTACCCGTTCGTACTGACGAGTATATCGTTTGTACCACCGAGAAATCGTTTGTACCCGTTGGTATCGACGAGTATATCGTGTGTACCACCGAAAAATCGTTTGGACCCGTCTGTACTAACGAGCAATCGTTTGTACACGTTCGTACTGACAAGTGTATCGTTCGTACCACCGAGAAGTCGTTTGTACCCGTCTGTGCTATCGAGCAATCGTTTGTACCCGTTGGTATCGACGAGTATATCATTTGTACCACCGAGAAATCGTTTGTACCCGTCTGTACTATCGACCAATTGTTTGTACCCGTCTGTAATATCAAGCAATCGCTTATACCCGCTCGTATCAACGAGTATATCATTTGTACAATCGAGAAATTGTTTGTACCCATTCGTGACGGCGATTAATTGTTAGTACCCATTCGTACTGACGAGTATATTATTTATACCACTGAGAAAACGTTTGTACCCGTCTGTACTATCGAGCAATCGTTTGTACCTGTTCGTACTGACGAGTATATCGTTCGTACCACCGAGAAATCGTTTTTACCCGTCTGTACTATCGACTAATCGTTTGTACCCGTTCTTACTGACGATTATACCGTTTTACCACCGAGTAATGGTTTGTACCCGTTCGTACCAACGAGCAATCATTTGTACCCTTTCGTACCACCGAGCAACCATTTGTACCCGTTCGTACCAACGAGCAATCGTTTGTACCCGTACGTATCGACGAGTATACCGTTTATACCGGCGATGAATCGCTTGTACCCATTCATATCCGCGAGTATACCGTTTATACCGGCGATTCATCGTTTGTACCCATTCGTACTGATGAGTATATCGTTTCTACCAGTGCGTAATCTTGTGTATCCATTCGTATCGACGAGTGTATCGTTTGTATCGGCGATTAATCGTTTTTACCCGTTCTTACTGACGATTATACCGTTTTACCACTGAGCAATCGTTTGTACCCGTTCGTACCAATGAGTAAATCGTTTGAACCGGCGATTTATCGTTCGTACCCATTAGTACCGACAAGCAATCGTTTGTACCCGTTCGTAGTGACAATTAAATCGTTTGTACCATCGAGCGAATGTTTGTTCCCGTTTTTGCCACCGAGCATTCGTTTTTACCCGTTCGTACCAACGAGCAACCGTTTGTACCCGTTCGTATCACCGAGCAATCGTTTGTACCCGTTCGTACCAATGAGCATCGATTGTACCCGTACCTATCGACGAGTATACCGTTTAATACCGGCGATTAATCGTGTGTACCGATTCGTATCGACGAGTGTATCGTTTATCACCGGCGATTAATCGTTTGTACCCGTTCGTACCAACGAGAAAATCGTTTGAACCGGCGATTAATCGTTTATACTCGTTCGTAGTGACAATTTAATCGTGTGTACCACCGAGCAAACGTTTGTACCCATTCGTGTCACCGAGCAAACGTTTGTACCCGTTCGTATCAACGAGCCATCGCTTGTACCCGTTCGTACCTACGAGTAACTCGTTTGTAGCGGCGAGCAATGATTTGTACCCTTTCGTATCGACAAGTATATCGTTTGTATCACCGAGCAATCATTTGTACTCGCCCGTACCACCGACCAATCGTTTGGACTCGTTCGTACCAACGAGTAAATCGTTTGCACCGGCGAGCAATCGTTTATCCCATTTCGTTACGACGAGTATATAATTTGTGCCACCGAGTAATCGTTTGTATGCGTTCGTACTACCGCGCAGATCGTGTGTACCTTCATAATGTTTTGTACCGACGAGTATCGACGTATCGACGAGTATATCGTTTGTACCGCCGTTCAATCGTTTGTACCTGTTCGTAATGACAATTATATCGTTTGTACCACCGAGAAATCGTTTGTACTCGTTCGTATCGACAAGTATATCGTTTGTACCGCCGAGCAAACGCAGCAGATAACTCACCGGTAGAAGCAATATACTCCTTAGTATGAATGGGTGCAAACGCTCGAGCGGCGAACATCGACAACAAACGATAAATGCGTACAAGAATGTGAATAACGCATTGACTTATCTCGGTGAACTCTCATGCGATGAAAAGTTTCGAGGACAAAAAAACTTAATAAAAAAAACCAAAACAAAGGACTTTTAAAAGACTTGAAATCAAGCGTCAAGAGTGCGCGTAACGGTTACCGGCTGAAGTTCGGGTCAGCGGCCATTTTGGCCAGGTTTTCCGATCATTGAACTATAACTTCACGTCGATGAAATATTTCCGAAATATTATTAAGAATTATGCAAATTTTACCGGACAAAGTGAACAATCGGATCGTGAATATCGGGGTCGAGATTTTAATGTAAATTTCAACATTTCATCCTATATATTATTTATGTAAGAGGCCGGATCCTCGAGCGCCGTTCATGTAATTGCTAAAGGGATGTAAAATGATCGATTATACCCATGACAAGGGAATTAAATACTGCAATTCGCGAGTCGGATGTTACAATCTTTTGTAATAGAATTTAAAGACGTAGAATTTGTGTCTATGAGAAGAAGGGAGATATATGAATTTGTGAATTTAAAGAAATTTATATGAAATGACTGAAAGTGTCAAAATCGTATGATGAGAAGGGAGATATATGAAATTTATGTGAAATTGTTGATCACGTATGAAAAGAAGGGAGATATATGAAATTTATGTACTTACTCAAATATATGACATTCCGTACAGTGAATGGCGATTGACATTGCAAAGTTTATACAATAGTAGAGCAACGGACGGCATCCACTACTTACGTGGTGAAACGACGAAACGGATTCATTACAACACGTTCGCTATATTGAGCCCATAAGGATCGTCCATCTAGTTAGTATCAAGGTTGTTATGGGGTCAAGTCATCATGTTATCACCGAGCTGAATTTTTTTGTCGTCCTTTACATACTCTTTGCTGACCATCCTGTGCAGTTTGAATATGAACAACAGAACCGTTTTTTAGAAGAAAAAAATATCGGCCTCGGCGTATTTCGTGGACTAATTACATTACGCTTATGGAAAATTCTTGATCATTTTTCAGTACCCTATTAATATCTGCTAAGTGAATATTACCACAGAGTTGAAAAAATAGGTACGGTTCAACTAATTATCGGACTAACCCTTGGTACCGTGAAAATGAGGATTCATAGTACCGATATAAAGTTATTAATGTTTTTGATTCCGAATTTGTGTGAAAATCAAGCACACAAAATATTAGACCGTGCAATCATGGTAACGTCGTAGACGACAAAAATGCTACCTATCTTATAGGTATTCGGTAATTATGCCCGGCAACCTCAAACTACTCGAGCAGGATAATTAACAACGAATATTATTGGTACCGATTCTCTTAAGGCCCCACACCACGGTAAACGATCTTTTTTCATTTTTTTTATTTTCTGAAAGATTTATTTGTTAAAAATGCCCTCGCCAAATTTTTTGTAGAAATTTATCAAATTGGCGGAGGTACAGTATTTTATGTGAAACCGTTCAAAGTGCACGACCGCGCCGAGCGGCAGATGTGCGGTTGTCGAACGGGTCTGCTATGTGGCGACCCTTTGTTGGCTTCTATGAACCCTAATTCTTGGAATATATTGCGTTTGAGGTATTGTATTTGCGACTAGTGGAGAGGTCGGAAATTCCCGTTTCTGAATTGAATAGAAACCCGTGACCCACGCGTAGAAGAATCCAACACGAATAAGTAAGTCCATTTCCGGCAGTCGTACGGTTCGTATCTATGATTAAATTCGTATCGTGTATTCTGTGTATCGTGGTGGATAAAAAAATCGAAAAGATATATCGTAGGAGAACAAGCAAGAAGGGGTGATAGGAAACGGAAGAAATCGGGTCCACCTAATAGATATGAAGTAGAGAGAGAAGAGCCGAGAGCTAGCAGCTCTGCGAGAAAGTTGAGCAGTGGCCAACTAGATTCCGTTACAATAAATCCAAGTGTCGAGTACAGATGAATAAATTTCATTGCTGTTTTCACAGCAATAAGTGAGCACGTGAACTGTAAATTGTGTGAAAGTAATGTAGAATTTGGCGAATCTAGTGGAAGAGGACTTGGATTTAAAATTGTGGTAAACTGCAAGTCCTGTACGCGAAAAGAAATTACGTCATGTCCGTTAATCCAAATTGCATACGAAGTTAATCGTCGATTTATTTTTGCAATGCGATTGCTTAGCGCGTCATTGACTGGAACAGAAAAATGTTGTGCCTTCATGGACTTGCCGCGCCCTATCTTTCCATCTTTCTACGATCCTATTGTAGGACAGATTCGCGATGCCACATAATCTATAAAGACAATGTCATTAAAAGTTGCTGGTGAAGAAGAAAAAAAATTAGCCGCCGAAAAGTGGGGAAAAGTAGACGGATTGACAGTTTTTGGTGATGGCACTTGGCGCAAACGCGGTTTTAGTTCATTACATGGTGTCACGACGCTCATCGGTTATTACTCTAAAAAAGTTATTAATATTTGTGTGAAAACTGCATACTGCAAGGCATGCGCTCTGTGGAAAAACAAAACTGATTCAAAGGAATATCAACATTGGCTAGAAAACCACGCTGAATCGTGTGACGCAAATCACGTCGGTTGTGCAGGCAAACAGAAACTGATGATGTGCTTGAAATGTTTCAAAGAGCGGAGGAATTACACGGAACGAGGTACGTAAATTATATCGGGTGCGGCGATTCGGAAACTTACAGCAAAATCGTACAGGCTCTTCCGTATGATGTAAAGAAAGAAGAATGTCATTCATGTTCAAAAGTGGATGGGAACGAGATTGCGAAATTGTAAAAAAGAGAATGAGGGCCTCGGTGGAAGGAGAAAGCTGACTGGAAAGCTCACTGAAGAAATAACTGCATTCTACGGTCTTGCAATTCGTCGGAATAGTGATTCATTGGAAGATATGAAAAAACTGTCTGGGCTACAGTCGATCACAAATGTTCCACAGACGTAAGTACCCATTGTTAGTATTGCCCGGAAAAGGAACACTCGTGGTATTCGTGGCAGCAGGCAAATGCCAAAGGAACTTTGAACGAATACACACATAAACCTGCATTGCCTGCAAATGTCATTGAGGCAATAAAACCGATATACGTGGAACTTAGTAAAGACCAGCTTCTTTCAACGAAGTTTAGGCGCTTTTCAGCAGAATAACAACGAGTGTTTGAACTCTGTTATATGGAAATTTGTGCCAAAGGCATTGTGAAGCGGCAGACCCACAGTTGCTGCCGCTAATATTGCTTCGATACTCGTTAACAATGGTCATATTGGCCTCATAAATGTATTGGAGATATTAACCTTTTGAAGCATAGTGACATCCTGGTATGTCACCTACCTCTACTCTGTTTTTCTTGAATAAAAAATTTTTAGCGCATAACGACGAATGTAAATATATATTTAGGATGTTAGGAGATCAATTGTTACTACAATATCACTATTAAGGGCTTATGTTGCACTTAGTGGATGCTGATCATCACTACAGTACAAAAAAATACTTTTTTCAGACAATAACAGTAATTGTGCCTAATGTAGCAGGTAAACCATACACAAAAAATGAATTCAGAGACGTTTTTGGGTCGCTGATTACGAATTCGAGATCAAAATCTAGAAATTCAAAATGGCGAATCCAATATGGCGGACCAAAACCGGAGATTTTACTGGAATTACTAAAACATCGGAGTTGCTCAATATGTTGATTCTGTTATACTGAATTTCGAATAGAATTACACTTTTAGCATTACGAGGAGCTAACGACGAGGACGTAGCGAGTTTCTAGGTCTATATTTTATTTATTTATTTATTTATTTTTTTGCTATTTTATGTTACAACTTTTTAAATTTATATATTTTGACTGGTTTCGAAATTAGCGACATCAATAACCCTAAAGCACCGAGTTTCCTCTCCATCAAGAGAATGTTATGTTTCAGTTCACCAGTTATTTGCAAATTATAAGCTCAGATTAGTATCAGTGACCGGGCCAGATTTGTGCTTCATTATCCTATATTGGAACTATATTGTTCAATTTTGAACTGAGATTCGAATTCCACGACTTAAAAAACCCCTGCATATGGAGTTTCATCTTCATCAAGCTACTTTGCGCATTTTAGTCCGTCATATTGGATCCGCCATCTTGAGTTTCCAATTTTTGAGTGCAGATTTGTAATTAGCGACCCCGAAAACTCCCGAGTACCAACTTTCCCTTTCATTAAACGATTTTTTCATTTATGGTCCGCCATATTGGATCCGCCATCTTGAATTTCCAAATGTTGAGTGCATATTTGGAATCAGCGACCCCGAAAACCCCCGAGTACAAAGTTTTGAGCTGATTGCACGGAAGGAAAAAATGTATACTTCAAAGGGTTAAACGTCAAAATTGGTGACACTCTATCAATATTGTCAAAATATCGACGAGAGGCGAATATGCAAAGCCGAGCACAAAGCCGAAAAAAGCACGCATGAGGATCGTCTACGAGGCAAACATGAAAAAAATCATGAGTCTCTGTATGCTGAGGAGCTGTTGTATGGTCCAGGAATAGCTAACTAACGGTGAGAAACAAAAAAAGAGACAAATAAGAAACTTAGTTTGTATGTTGAATTATCCTTCAGCAAAAGTTTGAACGCGTTTTTCTCGAAACTACGTTTTGCAACCTGGTTAGCAACATATTTAAAAAACGATTCATCTGATTTGCATGCGCCACGTCTTAAACTGTTCGAAAATCCAGTCCCTATGGCCCCACGTAGAGATTTTTTAAATAAAGAGTCCCCTTCTATTTTTTTTGTGGACGATGACAATTTTCCATGAAAATCGGAAATAAAATTCGCTGGTCCGTCATTTTTTTTAGATATCGAAATTCCGCTACGTGATGCTGTAAACCTATATGTCTAGTTTCTAGATATATTTTCGTTTTATTTTTAAGATGAACCGGATGGCTTAAGGTAGTTCTGTAGGTACACGTATGAGCCAAAAGTTTCGCTAGAAGCGTATAGTAACATCCAATGCCTATACGATGCTGTTGGTTGTACATTTTTGACAGAGCTCGTAACCTCTATATATCCCACACATTCGCACCTCATGCATAGATAGGTATCATACTCGTATAGAAAGCGACGCTAGTAGTATGGGGGCCACTATGGCGACCCCCACTCCTCATCCCCACTCCTACCCCCACTCCTCGGCAGCCGAGGTGGTGGGGATGGAGTGGGGATGAGCGTGCTTATCCCCTCCCCCGCGCCCCAGAGGGGTGCGGAGGGGGGGAAGGCCGGAGTGGGGGTTTCGCCATAGTGGCCCCTTTTTTTTGCTGGGGATGACCGTGCTGATCCCCTCCCCCGCGCCCCAGAGGGGTACGGAGTGGGGGTTTCGCCATAGTGGCCCCATTTTTTCTGCTTTCTGAAAATTCATTTTTAGTTTGTTTTGCTCACCGTTGCTGCTCCTGGTGACGGTGAACTTCGAGGGTACGCACACACACACACACACACACACACACACACACACACACACGCCCACACGAGCACGAGTGTCACGGCTCGTTCTCCCACCCCTCCGGCTCGAACGAGTCGTCAAACCCGTCGTCGGGCCACCCCGCGTCGTAAAAAGCAACGGGTTCGGGCCCGTCGTTCAACGCCGCGATGAGTACCGTCGCGACGTCGACCCCGTTGTACATGCGTACACAGGGGAGGGGGGTGGCGCTTTCGGCCACAGCCACGACGACGCGGTTCTCTACGAGATCCGCGAGCAGGTCCGAGACGAAGGGGATGGTTTCAAGATGCGCGATCCCCGAAACCGTGCACTGAACCACGAGGCCCGCAACAAACGCGCAAAAGGGCGCGGGGGTATACAGCGAGTCCGCGTCTACGTACCCGCTGTACCCCTCATCCACGAAAAAAACTTCACTGTATCCCTCGGAGTCGCACGACACTATGTTCCCGCGGAGTACGTCACAGCCGCCCGCGGGGATTATCACGCACGACGCACCCGGCGCAACATCGTCGAACGGGAGACGTACTCCTGCCCGACGCTGCACGTAAAACGCGTACAGGGCTTCACGCAACCACTCGTGCGTTTCGCCCGTCGCCACTGTGCGTATATATACGGCCAAACCGTCGACGCGGGAAACACGGCACGCGAACGGCGCCACAGGGAGCTCGAGGCACTCGGGGTACATTTTTGGCGAACTGGTGTAAAAGAAGAAGAAGACGAGACGCACGCGACGGAATCTGAAGAGCAACTGAAGCTCCTCGTCGTATGAAGAGCATCTTTTGCAGATTTTGACAGGTCAGCATAATTGCACGCGCGCGAGGTAGCCGATGCATCGTTCTACGATGAGCTCACCCGACGTTGAGCGCGATCGTTCTACGATGAGCTCATCCGATGGCGAGCACGGAGTTTAGATAGCATAGATGCAAGCTAAGCAATGAGCTCACCGCACGAGTTCGCGAATTATGCTGACAACTGTCAAAATCTTTTGCGCAGCAACCCGCAAGGGAGAAACCGTATTCTCGGTCTCCCCTCTTTGTGCAGTTATTCATACCCGCTATAGAGCGCGCACACCGACGGACACGAGCATACGTGTGCCATGCATCGGGCCGCTTGCAGGCTCACACTCGCACACACACACACACACGCGCCCGCAAGGGAGAAGCCGTATTCTCGGCCTCTCCTCTTTGTGCGGATATTCGTACTTACTATACAGCGCGCACACCGGCGGACGCGAGCATCGGACCGCTTGCCGGCCCATACACACACACACGCGCCCTCGTAGCAGCCCGCAAGGAAGAAGCCGTATTCTCGGCCTCTCCTCTTTGTGCGGATATTCGTACCTACTATAGAGCGTACACACCGACGGGCACGAGCATACGTGTGTCGCGGAATCGGGCCTCTTGCTACTACATGCATACGCCCGCGTAGTGGCTCGCAATGGAGAAGCCGTATTCTCGGCCTCTCCTTTTTGTGCGGATATTCGTACCTACTATAGAGCGCGCACACCGACGGGCACGAGTATACGTGTGTCGTGGCAACGGGCCTCTTGCTACTACATGCATACGCCCGTGTAGAGGCACGCAATGGAGAAGCCGTATTCTCGGCCTCTCCTTTTTGTGCGGATATTCGTACCTGCTATGGAGCGCGCACACCGACGAGCACGAGCATACGTGTGTGCGGCACCGGACCGCTTGCTACTGCACACGCCCGCGCGGCACTCACTGACGTTACCCCCATACATCCTTATATCAGCTTATTCAGAATTTCAGCCTACATCCTCGAGAACATCGCAGCTGAGGGATAGCCTGTATATAGCATAGCATACTTATACTCGTTCTATCTTTTTTAAATAGAGAACGCAGGCTCTTAGAGAACGTTGAATTTGAATTCGACTATGATTTTTCTGGATTTGGTTTAACATAAAACTTCTCCGGCAATAAACGCTCGACGGAGACGTTGATGAAGATACTTTCAGGAATGTTCGCGCGTCAGCAAAAATGCAGCTACGCGAAATATCGGTTTACACGCTCGAAGAAATAAATCTCGAGATTTTCAAAAAGGCTATTGTCTCCGGATGTGATACATGTATGTGTGATAAAACATACACACACACACACACACATTGTTCGTGACAACGCGAGCATTTGAACAATTAATAAAAGCTGTCAGTAGTGATCTAGACGGCGTTCGATACATTTCTCAGGAGCAGCTATGGATAGCCGTAATATACGTACGTGCATTTTAGATCTTCTTCGCTTGGTCAAAACGCGGAATGCACAACTTCGCCGAAGATGTAATAATAACTGGTGCACCGAATTGCGCTATTTACCGGAAAATTCTCTCATAACTCGTTTGAAATATGTGTTATGGTGGTCTCCGCTGCGAGCCCTTGTGACGGCCTATAACAGAGGTCTGTTTAGAGGCTACAGGGTTCTCCTATGTGTGTTTGAAGAATTACAACACAGAAATCTCGAGGCTGCTTCGTGCACACGTAATCTCATCAATGAAATAAACGGTAAGTTGTGCTCCGTAGCGTGCGAGCATCTTTTTTTAAGTGTGATATCGTGGTAATGCAGAAGTACCCGCAGATTATCGCCGACTCTATGAAGCGAGCTCCGATGAAGAAGCTGCACTCGCCGAGGGGGCGCAAGCCGTGGAGGAAGAAACAGCGCGAGATGATGAAAGCCGGCATGGCGATCATTTAGATCCCGTGATTGAAGGACCATCGCGCAATAATTGCACCGACTCTGAAATGCTTATGGGTCCTGATCTACGCCCCGCGACCAGCAACGAGGAGACTGTTCATAGACTTCCTGATTACCTTCAGCTATCCCCCATATCAGATGTTGAAGAAGAAGAAGAAGGGGCACTACAGCAGCCGGTTCTAAGTCCAGTAGATATATTTGCGGATATTTCCGCCGAGCAATCTCGTTTCAGTGACGCTGAGACCCTTGCCCGCCCGTCTACATCCAGTATGGGGCACCCGTCCGAAATATTTTCCGGTAGTAACGAGTGTAAGTATTAATAATAATAACCCATTATCATACATTAACAATACGTTTTTATCAGGCATTAATAATAATAAAACACATGCAGATTTGAATCCTCGTTTTAACGAGAATAACCCCGGGCGTGGCAACGACGACGGCGACGACGACGCCGACGACGACGACGACACCGATCAGGTTGCAAGTGAGAGAGGCAACATCATGCTGGAGCAATGGGCTCGCGAGATAGTCAACGACGCGCAACACCCTGCTGAGGAATACGAGCATAGGGACAATCAGCTATGGATGTGGCCTTTTGGAGGTGACTCGCCACAGCAGCAGGGTGAAAACGATCTACCGCACGATGATGATGATGATGATGATGATGGTGTTGATGACGATTGGCTAAATCGTCTTTTAGGCTCGAGCGACGACTCAGGTAAACGAACCCTCTTTATTACTCGCATCGGTATATACGTTATCGGTTTTGCAAAGTTAATATTAACTTGAAAGATTTTGTTTGCAAAAATAGAGAGTGAGCTATTATATTTTACGGCAGGTTATGCATCAGTATCTCTGCTGTTTGATGATGACGCTTTGTAGACGTCCATGGTTAGAAGTAGCAATAACATCAGGTACCTTTTGAGCTTACTTATTGGCAGGGTTAAGCAATTTTAAGCATTCGTACTCTTTTTTACAGGCGTACAAGAAGGTTTCGGCCGTAGACGGCAGCGTGATGAGTCCTTCGACGATGTACAGCCACCAGACGCGCGTATTGAGATAATCGAGGAGGCTCGTCGGTACTTCAAGCGTTTTAAACTACGAGGCCGAGAAATCACCGTACGCATTCGTCAACCCCCGCCTGGTGGCCATTTATTACCATGGTTGGAAGGAGCGTTTCGTGACCTTTTGACGTATATCACAGCGTCTTGCGAGGCTGGCGATTACATAGGTATATCGTTTGCCTCGAGCTGTTTACCGCACGGCCCCGTTTGGCTCTCGTTTCGGCCCGTTAGAGATTGCGCATCCGATGATATTTGGCAGTTAATAATGAGCGTTGCTCAGAGTGCTGCATCATTGAATATTGACGATGCGTGTATAATCAAAGCCAGCATTGTCAGGGGTGTTGAGGGCACCGGCAGAAAGCGCTTAACGCATGAGGGAGTAGCAAAAAAATCCATTCTCACGATACGCAATAGCGATACTCTGTGTTTACCACGGTCACTGACGGCGGCGCGCGCGTATGCCGAACGGGGTGAAATACGCTCAGGTAGTTTACACGCAAACTGGCAACGCATGAGGCAGACTAACGGCTCATTGCAGAAAAATGCTGCTCTTGAATTAACGAATGCAGCGGGAGTTATAGTACCGCCAAACGGCTGCGGGGTCCGTGAGATTGCTCTCTACCAGAATTATCTCGCGCAGCACGGTATTGCCATAGTAGTTTATGAATTTCTGACGTTCGGGCGGGGGGATGCACCTTTGTTCGACGGCTCGCAGTAAGTCTCAAATACTTTTGGCAAAATCGAACACACGCTGCACATTTTATATTACGAGCGTTCGCATCATTATCAGCCGATATTAAATTTACGAGGCGCCGTGGGAAGCCGCGATTTTTGCTCCTCGTGTAATTCGCAATACCGCAGATTTGGCCATAGATGTTTAAAAAAAAAGTGTCCTCGCTGCATGACGTCACCACCGTGCGATCCCGAAGTAAATGTAGCTATTCGATGCGAAGCGTGCGCGCGCGATTTTTACGGGCTGCAATGTTTCGAAAATCATTTAATTGTTAAACAGTACAGAAAACGCAAATCAAACAGCGTGTGTGCCTCGCTCAAGCGGTGCCGCGAATGCCTGAAAATTGTCAGGCCTCTCGATAAAAGACGAAAACACATTTGCGGCGTGGCCTTTTGTAAAGCATGCAGAGCGGATCGACCCAATAATCACATGTGCTTTATGAAGCCTATTCGCGGCGGTCAAAGCACGGGGAAAATACTTTTTTTATTCTATGATTTTGAGACTCAGCAATGCACACAGGTACCAGGCGATGCGAATACTTTTCTACACGAGCCCAACTTGTGCGTAGTTCAACGAGTTTGCACGTATTGTTGCACTCGTGATTCGATGACAGAGCCATGCGAGTATTGCGACTCTCGACAGTATGTATTTCGACAGCAGCCTGTGGGACAATTGGTCGAACTTGCTATGCAGCGTGTCGAGCATTTTTCGCGTACTATCTGTATTGCTCATAATGCCGGTGGCTTTGACGCGCAGTTCATTCTGCGCTATTTAATTGAAGAAAAAAAGGTCCAACTGCCGAGTATAATTATGAACGGTACGAAAATCATTTCGATGCGTGTTGAAAAACTTGTTTTTCTCGACAGCCTAAAATATTTTCACATGCCTCTCAGTGCGCTTCCTAAAGCCTTCGGTCTCACAGGCGCTATCGTTAAAGGTGTTTTCCCTCATTTGTTTAACAGACCGGAAAATCAAAATTATGTGGGTCCCCTACCAGCCGTAGAGTATTATTCTCCCGACACGATGCGCCCCGCAGAGCGCGAAAAATTCTTAGCCTGGTATCACGAGTCTAAAGGCAGAGACTACGTGTTTGACTTTTCGAAGGAACTCGTAAGCTATTGCACGGACGACGTCACGATCTTGAGACGCGCGTGTATGGCTTTTCGTGACATGTTTATAGCCAACGGCCGAGTTTGTCCGTTTGACGAGAGCACAACGATAGCCTCGGCCTGCTTCAGTGTCTTTCGGAAAAATTTCCTCAAAGACAATACGATCGGTATTATACCGTTGGGCGGCTATAGGTGGGTGCATACCCAATCAAAAAAGGCAATTTCATGGCTTGTATGGATGGAGCACACCCTCGGAAAGCGTATTATACACGCCGGCCGTTCGCGCGAATTTAGACTACCTCAAAATTTACTAGTCGACGGCTATTATGAAACAGGGAATACCGCGTACGTATTACAATTTCATGGTTGCTATTGGCACGGCTGCCCTCAATGCTTCTCCCTCAATAGAGACTGTAAACAACGCGGTGATATATCAATGGACGAGCGGTTAGAAAGAACTCTTGCTATAGCTAATAGAATTCGCTCGGGAGGTTATCAGTTAACGGAAATCTGGGAATGCGAGTGGGACAGGCTTTTGGAAACTAGTGCCGAAATTCGCGGGCTCATACGGGATCATCCGTTGACGGCTGCGGAACCCTTAAACCCTCGTGACGCTTTCTTCGGTGGTCGCACGGAGAATATGGTGACGCTCTACGATGTTAAAGAGACGGAGCGCATACGCTACGTAGACGTCTGCTCTCTGTACCCGTATATTTGCAAATTTGGTAAATACCCTATCGGACATCCGAAAGTATATATAGGCGACGAATGCTTAGAGCTGACAGGACCCACTAGTGATCTAGCGCGTGTCGAAGGCCTGGTGAAATGTACCGTTCTACCACCACGCGATCTCTACCACCCTGTTTTGCCTGTGCGTATGCATCAGCGACTGTTGTTCTCTCTGTGCCGCACATGCAGCGAGATGATGAACGAGGAAGAGTGTATGCATGACGATCCGGACGAGCGTGTGTTCGATGGTACCTGGGTTGCCGATGAATTGCGAAAAGCCGTCTCATGCGGTTACACGATACTCCACATTGCCGAAATCTGGCAATACGAAGTAACGCAATTCAGTCGTGACACGCAATCGGGAGGTTTATTCGTCGAGTACATTAACACCTTTTTGAAGATCAAGCAGGAGGCGAGCGGCTGGCCTGAGAACTGTTTGGGCGATGAATCAGCCCAGGAGCGTTATATCGCTGGCTTTGAACAATCAGAGGGGGTTCGTTTGAATCGTCAGTCGATAACCAAAAACCCCGGCCTACGCTCAGTCGCCAAACTATGTCTGAATTCGTTCTGGGGAAAATTCGGGCAACGCGAAAACCTGCCGCAAACAGTCGTAGTATCAACACGCAAAAAACTTATGGAGTTATTAACTAATCCAGAATACGATATTACAGGTATGCTGCCGGTGAACAATGAAATTCTTTACGTCAATTATATTAAAACCGATGAGGCTGTGGTACCCTCAAGTATAGCTAACGCCGTAATAGCTGCATACACCACAGCACAAGCGCGTTTAAAACTGTATGGTTACCTGGAACGTCTGGGAAGACGTGCATTGTACTGCGATACCGACTCCGTAATTTATGTAACGAGAGAACAATCTGAAGCCTACGAGCCCCCGATAGGCCAGTTGCTTGGCGATTTAACTAACGAGCTAACCACCTATGGCGAGGGCAGCTACATAAGAAGTTTCATTTCCGGCGGCCCTAAATTTTATGCATTCATCGTGCGTGCGCCTGACGGGACAGAGAGCGAGGTTTGCAAAGTTAAGGGTATCACGCTTAATTTTGCAAACAATGCGTTAATAAACTATGAGTCCGTACGATCCTTCATCGTGGACGAGCGAGAGGATCCTATTGTACTGAGATACGACGCCATTAGACGTACAGAACTTCACCATGTTGTCACGCGAGGTGAGACAAAAACGTGCAAGCCGTCGAGCATTAAGCGAAGACGTGACGGCCGGTATGGATCGCTTCCCTACGGTTATCGCCATTTGTAAAATATACTGGAAATATATTTTTTACGTAAAAATCCGAAAATCTTATTTAATATTGCACTGAGCCTAAATTTCCTCATTTACCGCTATGGACACGAGGTGGCAACATCCCTGGACTTCTATGATCTGCGGGCCGACAGGCTGCGGTAAAACGTATTTTGTTAAAAAATTTCTGAAATGTATCACGCGTATGAACAGCGAACGTTTCGAGAGAATAATATTCTATTATTCCGAGTGGCAGACAGCATATACGGGGTACGGTGATGCTATAGAATTTCGCGAAGGATTACCCCAGACTGCCGATTACTCAAACGACCCCCGCGTGAAGCTCTTAATTATCGATGATCTAATGCGTGAAGCATCGAGCAATGCCGTTGTCGATCTATTCACCAAAGGCAGTCATCATAAGAACTTGAGCGTTATTTTTATAACGCAAAATTTGTTTCATCAGGGCCAAGGCCAGCGGGACATCTCTTTGAATGCTAATTATATCGTTATCTTCAAAAACCCTCGCGATCGTGCTCAAATACAGCACTTGGCGCGCCAAATATGTCCCGAAAATCCACGATTTCTACAGGAGGCTTATTACGACGCAACATCTAAACCGCACGGTTATTTGTTACTAGATCTGAAGCAATCAACACCCGATAATTGCCGATACCGCACATGTATTTTCCCTGATGATACACGCCATTTCGTTTACGTACCGCGAAAGAAATTAAAAAGCGGTGACACATATGGAGAATTGCCAGTTCTACGCCTGTGATGGCACGCAGCGGATCGTCTCTTTGCAAGAAGAGCGTTGCGATATTGAACGCTCTTCAATATCTCACCAAAGAACAGCGTGAGGCTATTTTGCGGAAAGCGGATTCTCGTATAATACGCTGCATTTGCGAGTGCGCTTTAAACGTTCTTCGCGGTAATATTCCTCTCAAAGCCAACCAGCGGAAAAAATTGCGCCGCCACGTGCCTCTTCTCAGGCGCTTAGCGGCAAATAGAGGCTGCTGGAAAAGTAAGAAGAAATTTGTCATTCAAAGCGGTGGATTTTTACCCCTGCTGCTTGCCCCAATCCTCGGTACCATATTGTCAAATCTAATTGTCAAATAATGGAGCATGCCAGGAAAATGGTTCTGGTGCCCGAGGAGTGTCTATTACAACTAGATTCCCAAAAACGCAGCGTCAGCGATAGTGAGGCACGACCGATGAGCCAAGCGGAGAAAACAATTACGGCGACTCTGAATCGTCTTGATATGGAGATGAGCGAAATTTTGAAATCTAACGAGTATGGCGACGAGCGAGAAAAATGGCTAGCGTATTTGCGCGTATTACAGCGTTATCTACATTTCGTCGATGGCGAACGAGCACAGCTGTATCATGATCTTGTGAAGGAACAAAAAAAAGACACACACCCCACGGAAAGATCAACATCAGTAGCAGCAGAAACACGAATGAACGATTCCATTATCGTTGAAAGTGTACCTGCGAAATTCCGCAGTAAAGCGAAACTCTTATTGCGACGCCTACATGATGCGCCGTCCTCAGATTTTTCTTGGGATTCAGCCGGCGTGGTTTCTGTCAATGGAGAAACAATCAAGCATTCAAATATTGTTGATCTTGTGAATGACGCAATGCGTGCGAGAAAGATGGCCAAACCGACGGGCCGTAGAGTCTTTGCAAATTTTTTAAGGGCTATACAGGCACCTCGTGAATTTGTGGGAAATGACGAACTATGGCTGGAAACGCAAGCCAATTCAACATTACGCTCACCCCACGTTAACAGCACCACCGACGTTGATGACGACGGTGACGACGAGGACATTAGCGATACCGGTCATTCCGAGTTCTACAGCGGTAGCGAGAGCAACAAATTAGCCGCGCAGAGCGGGAGGGGTAAGAGAAGGCGACTCACCTGGTCCTCTCTCAAACTGTCAGTATGAAAACACTTGAAAAAATTTACTTTGATCCTTCAAATGAGGCGTCTTTTTCCGGTGCTACTAAACTGTTACGCGTAGGTCGTAAAAAGAAAATCTCCCCAGAAAAAACGATACAGTGGCTCGAAGCACAGGATGCTTTCACACGGCATAGAGCGATACGCCGGCGATTTCCCCGGCGCATCTACAATGTGCAGAACATTGACGATGTTTGGGAGGCTGATCTTGTAGACCTTCGTTCACTCAAAAGTTATAACGATGGCTATACCTATCTTCTTGTGGTCATAGATGTGCTCAGTAAGTACGCGTGGGTTGAACCGTTGTACGACAAGACTGCTTTAAGAGTGGCTAACGCTCTGGCTCGTATCCTCTCGCTAAAAAGCACAAACGGCCGATCTCCCGTTTGCCTACAATCGGACAAGGGTCGGGAATTTACAGGGTCAGTTTTTCAGACTTTCTTACAGAAGCATAATATTCAGTTTCGGGCGAGCCGCAACCCTGACGTAAAAGCAGCTGTTGTAGAGCGCTTCAATCGAACGTTGAAAGAAAAAATGTGGCGATACTTCACGTATTCGCGCCAAAAACGTTATATCGACGTTTTGCAGAATATAGTCTCCGCATACAATCGTACGATACATAGTGGCATTAGAATGACGCCCGCATCTGTGACGTTGCTTACGTCTGCCAAAGCGCGCGATAATCTAATACGGCGATATTAACAACAGCATCCTGTACAGCGGTCACCTCCTAAATATAAGCTGGGCGATATTGTCCGCATCAGTAGCGCGAAGGCTGCCTTTGCTAAAGGATACGAGAGCGGCTGGAGCAGTGAGCTGTTTAAGATACATCGTATATCCGTGAGCAGCCGACCTATCGTGTACGTTCTGCATGATCTCAACGACGAGGAGATTGACGGCATTTTTTACGAACCCGAGCTATCTAGAGTCCAAAGGTGGGGAAAGAAAAAGTAGGCGCTATGAGCGACACCGAGTATTTTGTAGTTTTACCTAGCAATAGCAGCATGAAGTACTACCCTAATAACAGGACGACGCAATATACCACACACTTGCCACAAAGTGTAAATTTACGCGGTAAATGGGGCGTTTCCTTAGCCGAAATACACATACCGATGACTGTTCTACACGTGCCGCCTGAAGGTGAAACAAACTTTATCAGCTTAGTGACGAACGCAGTGATCCCGGGCGTTGAGGCCAATGTCGATTTTAAAAACGAGCGTGCTTGCGTACCATCTGGGGTATACCGTAGCGTCTCCACGCTACTCGAAGCAATTAACCAAATTCAAAGTATCGCAGGACATTTGAAATTTCAGCATACTCTTAACGGCTATGTCTCGGTAGAGCGTGTCTGCACCGAGTGCAAAAATCTAGAACACGCTTTCCACTGTTCCTCCATAATTAACAAAATTTTAGGCTTCACTCATAGTACGGGTCTTGTGGTAGCGAATCAGTATATTGCGCCGCAGCCGGCTAGTCTCATGAACGGTATACCCAATATGCTATTTGTTTATACGGATATTTGCGAGTCCTACATGACCGGCGATGTACACGCGCCGTTATTACGTGTCGTTCCCTTTGACATTGATAATAATTATAATTACGGCTCTGTGAAAATCAAAAGTTTTTCGCCACCGCGGTACATACCTCTTCTACGTACCAGCTTTCAATCGATAGATATCGATATAAGAGATGAATTCGGGCATTGGATGCCATTCGAGGGTGGAACGCTAACCGTGACACTCCAGTTCAAACGCCTAGCTTAGCTGCGGTAGAGAAAGTGAGAGAGAGAGAGAGAGAGAGAGCAACATGAATTACTACGATGCGTACTTTGACGCACAAGTAGGCTCAGGTAGAACAGGGTACGGGGGAATTAGCCAAGTATACATAGGGTCGCCGAACCAGAGGGGTCACGGTATCGGCAGTTTCCTTGGCGGCCTTTTCCGGCGCATTTTACCTCTCTTAAAACAAGGGGCGCGTGTTGTCGGCAAAGAGGCTATACGGTCAGGCCTTAATGTGGCGAGCGATATAATGGATGCAGGAATTCAGCCTAGGGAAGCCTTCAAATCGCGTTTGCGCGAATCGGGTTTGAGTTTGAAGCGAAAAGCTGAGGAAAAACTCAATAGTCTTATGCAGGGCTCAGGATATAAGGCCTCGAAAATTCACAAGCTTGCGCATTCGCTCAGTAACTACAGCGCGCGTAGGATCGGCCTAAAAAAGAAAACAGCCGCGTTGAAGAAAAAACGTACAAATTGTGTTAAAAAAAAGAAGAGAACAGCTAGAAAGAGAACGCCGAAGAAGAAGAAGAAGAAGAAGAAGTCGCGAGCTAGGACAGTGTCAGATATCTTCTCCTGAAAATGGCGTTCTTGCATGCCCATTCGTGTGAGTGTTTGAAGTCTGAGTTGGAACTATTCTCACTACCGCCAACTCAAACAACCATCGAGGGAACGCAATGGGTGCACTATAAACCGATCTCATCTCTGACGGATGATTCACCAATAGAATTTGTGGTACCTGGCCAAGGTGACGAATACATCGATCTTGCTCATACCATGCTAAGCATACGTGTCCAAATACGCTCGAGTGCAGTGAAACCCGACCCTACCATTAGAGTGGGGCCCGTCAATAATTTACTTCATTCGCTGTTCAATCAAGTCGATGTATTTCTCAATCAGAAGCTCGTATCTCCACCCAATAATGCTTATGCATACAGGGCCTACATTGAAAACTTATTAAATTATGGGCAGGGTGCGAAAAGCTCTCATCTTTCAAGTTGCCTGTGGTACAGTGATACGGCCGGTAAAATGGACGATGTAGCAGAAGCTAATGCAGGCCTTACTAATCGTCGATTGGTCCTCAATGGGCGCAATGAGATCGATCTCCTCGGCCACCTCCATTGCGATATTTTCAATCAAGAGCGCTTTCTTATAAACGGCGTGGAGATGCGATTACGCCTTGTACGTACCAGCGACGCATTCTGTCTTATGACTTCCTCGAAAGATTTCAGCATGCATATTACCGAGGCATCGCTTCTCGTACGCCGCGCTAAAATTGCCCCTGGTATACTTTTAGCTCACGCGCGAGCATTATCAAAATCTACAGCAAAATATCCTTTGACACGTGTCGAGGTTAAGTCTATATCGATGCATGCAGGAGTGCACGGCGATACTTTGGACAATGTTATACTGGGCCAACTGCCTAAGCGCATAATTATAGGGTTTGTCGATAATAAAGCATTCAACGGTAACCGCGCGTTGAACCCGTTTAACTTTCAGAATTATAAAATTAATTATCTCGCGTTATATGCTGACGGTGTCCAGATACCGTCGAAAGCACTCCAGCCTAACTTTGACGACACGCATCTATATGTGGATGCGTATCATACATTATTCTCAGGGACTGGCATTCACTTTCTCAATCAGGGTAATTCAATTACTCGCACAGCGTATCCCTGGGGCTATTGTCTTTTTGCGTTTGATCTAACGCCCGATCTTTCGGCGAACAGTAACAGTCATTGGAATTTGGTGAAACACGGTAGCGTGAGGCTCGAAGTACGCTTCGGCGAGGCAATAACTTGAACGGTAAATTGTGTCGTGTATGCGGAATATGATAACGTGGTGGAGGTTGATGCTTCCCGGCAAGTTATTGTAGATTTCAGCGGTTGAGCTCTCCAGTTCGAGAAGAGCACTCACAGCAGAACCATCATGAGTATCGCGATAGACATACAAGGCTTGACGGATAAGCACTACAACTTTATACCGAAAGAAGTGGCTGTTGCGTCAATCGATTCATCGTGGCACGATCATTGGATCGTCGCTCCACCTCACACATACAGACAATTACCGTCGGATGTGAAAAGAACGAACGAACGGGTGACGCGGGAGCATCACGGTATAAAATGGTTCGAGGGTCATATACCATTACGCTGTATTGAGAGAATTTTGAGGGCAATCGCTACCGATTCTACGCGGATATTTGTACGAGGTGTCGCTAAATCGTCCTATTTAGCGCAACTCACCGGCTACTATATTATAAATTTGGAGGAGGATGAGGATAATATCTCATTTCAGCATCTTCCGGGGGCCGGTACACATTGCTCATATCACGCCGCGATACGGCAAAATCAATCGTATAAGTGTGCCCTGGATAATGTGATGAGGATTAAAACGCTGCTCTGTCAGAGTGAACGTCGCGAGTCGCTATGGGAATATAGGACAACAACAACGTTATCGGTTGGTTTGCCCTGCGGCGAGCCCTGCTATGAACAGCCTTCAAATCCTCGACTCTCTACGTGATATAAAAAATCACGCTGTTGGCGTATACCCCGCAGATCGCTTACCAAAAGTTTGGACAAAACCAACGGCTATTGTCGCGAATACTGATGGATATAAACAGCCCGGTACCCACTGGATCGCCATGTACGTCGATCGAGAGGGACGCGGATGGTACTTCGATAGCTACGGACTACCACCAATCATCCCGCAGCATCTCCGTCGACTCCGAGGAAACTGTAAACTCTTCCGATACAGCACTGATCAGCTTCAAGCTGCGGATTCGCAGTGCTGCGGACAGTATTGCATTATGTTTCTTCATTATATGTGTACTGGCTTCGGTATGCATAAGTTTAGAAGCGTATTTTCAAATGATCTATCACGCAACGATAAAATAGCTGGCGACTACTACAAGACATTTAGCCATAAGCAGAATAAAGCTACGCGTAAAATGTTCAATAAGGGTCTGCCTGCAGGAGGCAGCAATTCCTTCAATCATAAAAGTTTACATTGTGTACAGGGCTGCTGCTCCCGTAATCGCTAACCGTTCAATAAAATGATGACACTTGGAATATTTCTCTGTGTCTCGAACTTTATTCAGCGGCGCATAGCAACAACATCGTCAGCAATTTTGCTAGAGGCTCCGTCTGGCGCTCTTCGACATCAGCCATTTTGTTTTGTGCGACTCTTGGCGAAACGCGGTGGGGGAAGCTGCGGGTATGGTGGGAGGGTGTAGCAGAGATACAAGGGATCAGTCGTTCCGCATTGTTAATTGTTCTCGGGCGGCAACAGCAGAAGCATATGCAGAGGAAGCGGTGCGAGTTAAAAGTTCGCGTTGAAGCATTCTTGCAAAACTTAGCTGCTCTTCAAATACTCATTCAGAGAAGAACAGCGTTACAAATTTTAACCCGTGAAATTCAAAAGCTCAATATCAGCGATGGACTTCTCCCAAATCAACAAGATCGGAAAGTTGTCGGGCTTCCTGCCGACGAAAAAACTGTCGGAACTTTCGCTAAAAACCGACTACAAGATTTCCGATGTACGGCCAGTAAAAACACGCTTCGGGCCCAGAATCATCATTGAAGTGGACAGGGAGTTCGCGTGCTTTCTACCATCCAGATTCACCAAAGTTCTGGAAAACGAAACGCTGTTCCGACAGATGGTGACGGCTGCGCACGAGAATAATCTTCTCATGGAGTTCTTCGGGGACGATTTCAACACTCTGGAATTCAAGCCAGCCGCCGAATAGTGCAGCGTCTGCAGTTCCCGCGAAAGACAACGACATCTCACTCGCGTGATTCAGTCGACCCAGAGCAGCCATGGCAAACGAGGCTTCCGATAATCGCTGCTATAAACCGTGCCCGCTGCTACTACAAATATCCCATAATCTCAACAACTGCTTGACAAAAAGTGTGCGGTTGGGTATTGAAGTTATCACTGCTAATCAATTACACCCTGTCATGCGTTTCACATGCGACAGCAACGGTTGGACAACGCTAAATACTCCGTCGTGGTTGGATTTTCGCGAACGTCTCTCTACGATCACAGCGTATCTCAATGGCGAGGGAAACACTCCTACGGTCCACACCGTGGTTTCCTGCGATAGTTACAATTTAGAATACGGTGAACATCTTAACCGGCCCACCGTAACTATCCAAAATTGCAACGACTACGGAGCAAACGCTATACACCGTGCGGCGCCATTCTTCACCTTCATAAAAGATGACTTAGTCGTGCTGCAGCTATTGGAGGAACGCATAAACGGCTACATGACATGGCTTCATCGCTCCACCGAAGACGTGACAAAGTGTAAAAATGCACTTGTCAGCGTAATCGCAGCCAAATTATTCAGCATGACAGCGCGTCGCTTACGGCGACGGGTTCGTAAAAGGAAGACGAAAATTCAGGAAAGTGTTCAACGCACCCTATCCCGTATACCCGGCGAACTCTCCGCACGCGCCAGAACAAGCGTCACCGATAATCTCATTAACCATCAGTTGAAACGGTTAATTAACAGCGATATCATGTACATATCATAAAAATGTATACTTTGTGAACATATTTTAATAAAGCAAAAAAAAAGGGGCCACTATGGCGAAACCCCCACTCCGGCCTTCCCCCCCTCCGCACCCCTCTGGGGCGCGGGGGAGGGGATAAGCACGCTCATCCCCACTCCATCCCCACCACCTCGGCTGCCGAGGAGTGGGGGTAGGAGTGGGGATGAGGAGTGGGGGTCGCCATAGTGGCCCCCATACTACTGACGCTGTAATCGTGGCAACGGCCCAATTCCCCTGCTGTCATAGCGTTGAGCTTTCTCCAATCCGTTCGTCGCGAAATATTCTATATAATTTTTTTTTAATTCGCTGTCGAAAGACGTGGGATCGTGGATTTACAACATAATACAGGGTCCATTATGAAAGTAATGCGCATTTTCTGGGAAAAATAGATTTATTGATCTTATCGGTACAAATGCTTTAAATTCTTCGAAATCGTCCTCTTCTGCATCAATGCACTTGCGGAGACGTGTCTGACACGCCTAGAAGGCACCTTGAAACTCCTCGACAGGAATGCCTTTTAAGAACGTTGTAACATGCGTTTGGATGTTTTCCACGGTCACCCAATGTTTTCCTTTCAGCTCTCTCTTCAGTCGGAGAAACAAAAAAGGCACAGGCAGCTAAATCGGGACTGTAAGGGGGCTGAGGGACCACTGGGGTGCTGCTCCGTGCCAGGAAGTTGGTTACGATGAAGGCCGTGTGGCTGGGGGACCTCCTCCCGGCCTTCCTTGAACGCCTTGTGCCACCTCCCGGATTGTAATCTTGAAATGCAGTCGTCCCTAAAGGCCTTTTGAAGGATCTGGAATGTTTCGGTAGCATTCTTTCCAAGCCGCACGCAAAACTTGATAGCTTATCGCCGTTACAGCGAACCCTCCATCATGCTGTGTTACAAAGGCAAAAAACACCCTTCCCGCAAAGACACGTCCTTCCACTCTCACAGCTCGGACCGAAATGAGCTGTGATGGATAGTCGCGTCACAATAAAATCATGCGCATTACTTTCATAATGGACCTTGTATGCTGAGAATACAGTTTCAATAACTTAATAAGTGGTTTTCTTATTTCGACTGAATCACAATCGACTGCATTGACGTCGATCTCCAAGCAGAACGAGCCAACAAGTCTATTTAATTTGGAAAGTTTAATCACAATTTCGTCAAATTTGATTCAGACTTTTGCTAATAATTCTTTACCCAAAAGTAAATCTGTAGACAAATTTTCATCCGGCACCACATATAAGTCAATCTCAACATTTATACCATCATGATCGACCCACACCGAAATTAGCTCACAGCAATCAACGTATCCATTTCCGATAGCTCCCAGCCGCGTAGAGACGCATCTACGCGGCCCGGTAGGAGACGTCTCCTACGGGCAATCTTTCATACAATGTCTCTCCCACAAGAGAGCAATCCGAAACAGAATCGAAGGTAAACGTCAACACCTTACCTTCTGCCAGCTTCAAAGCTTCACGATTTTCTCGTCCTTCTTTGGACTATTCGGGGAGATATTACCCTCCTCCTTGCAGCTGTAACAAGTCGTCACGTTTCTGGAATACGAGCCCTTGCTGTCCCGTGGCTGACTGCTGTGCGACTTCGAGGATGATTTACAATCTGCCTTACACTGTCCCTTCTTTCCGTAATTGTAGCACTCGATTTCTGAACGGTGCGACTTCCCATCTCGCGGCGTCGAAGGTTTGGTATGAGGATCAAGGGCTCCGAAGGATGCACGCGGTCGATGACGATCGGTCGGTCTTCTATCGAGGTACGACATTGTTTCTTGCAAATCACAAGGTAATTTGGTGATTCGCGTACGAAGATGTTCCGCACAAATTGGTTCTGGAAAGAGTATGCCAACCCGGCCAGATGTGTAGCGGTCTCATCCACCGATTTCCGATCGTTGAGCCACGCTTTGATCTTCCTTCCCCACTTCATAAAACTTTCAAGCGTGAACTCGACGTCGTCCGTCCAAATGGTATGAAGTTCTGAAGCGAAGTTTTGATTTTTCGCATGCGCGCTCATAAATTCAGCACGAATTTCAGTCTAGGTTTTTCTGGAAGGATCGATACCGGTGAGCCACTGAGCTGCTTCGTCCTTGAAGGCTTTGCCAGATGCTGGACGACTTGCCAATCGTCCGGTTTATAACGTCGAAGTCATTCATCGATCATTTTTGCCCAGACAGTTGCGTCGGTATTTTTTGGCTCAAATTTTACAAGCTCCACAGGACCTCGATCTCGTTGAGTAAGCAATGTAATCAATCGCTTATACTCCGTCTTCAGTTTTGATGTACGTTTCCTCCGTTTATTCATCTTTTGCACAGACTCATCAGGATTGGATTCATGGTCACACAGCGGTCAGATGACTGTTACTGCTAAACAGGCGACGAATGCCCGTTCAGTGTGCTTTTGGCAGGCGAGCGCGTAACTACGCTTGTGTGTAAAATAGTGGTGACCATACAGCGAGCGGAAGGTGGGCTTCGGAATCTTGAATGAATCCTCTATAAGTGCCTTTTGGTATTTTACAGGAATATTTTTTTTCTCGAAGCTTAATATTGATTAGAAAAAGTACAAAAAAATGACTTTTCCTACCGTTTTTGAACATCCAACGCCACTTTGCAAATATTGCGAAAATGATGAATGTTTCTAGTTTTTTAAGCTCAATTCATGCCCTTCAAAACAAACCCTTGAAATTTTCAAATCGATCGGTTGAACCGTTTTTTTACCCGAATCGTCAAAGTTTTGTCAAAAATTAAAGGAGCACTTCTATTGCTCCTCAAACATAAGGTAATGGAGATTAAGACAAAAAAAATCAGTTTTTCTTAGTTTCGCAGAAAATCTGAATTTTTGTCAAAAAAATGTAAAATGTCAAAAATGTTGATTTTTATTTTACATTTGATGAATAGACAATGCGGGATTGTAAGAAAGACAACGATTTTTCTTTCGTCTTAACCTTCATTACTTGATGTTTGAGGAACAACAAAAGTGCTCCTTTAATTGTTAACAAAACTTTGACGATCGGGGTGAAATAAACGGTTCAACCGATCGATTTGAAATTTTACAGGGTTTTTGGGCGTTGGATTTTCCAAGACGGCAGCAAAAGTCATTTTTGTACGTTTTTAAATCAATATTAAGCTTATAAAAAAAACACTCCTCTAAAATACCATAAGGCACTTATGGGGGATTCGTTCAAGTTTCCGAAACCCACCTTCCGCTCGCTGTACGATTATCACTTCATGAGATCAATGAAAAAGCTGACTTCATTCAATCGGCGATATCTCAACAACAAATGGTCATACAGAAAGCAAAAAAAATTAAATTGAAGCTAAAAAACCACGCTCCATGGCCCCAGCATTGATTGAGTCAGGAAATTTTTCTCTGAGCCCATGGACGTTTGTGATAAAACAAAAAAAAAATTCTTTCCGCTATTTCTTATAACAGCGCCGCGGCGGTACGTATCCCCTTGCAAAAGTTGGTTGACGCAGACCCCCTGTATTTTAAAGTATGTATTGTCGGTCTATTTCTTTCAACGGCTTTGCACAGAGCCTTTTTGAAAATTAGTCCTTTCGACCCAATGACCCGAGAAGGAATGACTTTGTGACCCGAGACGCATACGTCGCCCACTCCACTTCTTTTAGGCCTCTATGCAACACAACACACTCGTGGATCATACACTACGGACTACCACCGGGGTATGTTATTCTCCGAACGCCTCGGCGTCTCTCGTCCCTCGATGCCCACCACTTGACTCTCATTAAACATCGTCGAGGAATCGAAAGCGCCGTTGAAAAAGCCATTCCCATGGCGATGCGACATACTAGGTGCGCAACTATGGTTCCGGGTTTCACACATGGATGGTGCTAGCGACACATGTAGTCGGCATACAGGTCTGAAATTGGGTGTCTTTATAGCTTGGACACCTGTTAAGAATATCCAGTCGTAATATAAACAAATATTGCAACACAAGGACCTTTTTTCGAACCTCGAAAATGTCAAAGTTTGTGCCAAATAAACAGCATTTCCGGGAAGCGGGAAGCCACTTCCGAAATTTTGCTTTTGCGGCAGAACAGAAAATTTCCTGCATCGAATTGTTACTGGCGATGAAAAATGGATATGTTTCGAGAATCCCAAACACAGAAAATCGTGGCTTTCACTTGGCGAAGCGTCAACATTGACGGCACGGCCAAATCGCTTCGGAAAAAAGACAATGCTCTGCGTTTGGTGGGACCAAAAGGAATCGTGCACTATGACCTGCTGAAACCGGGCGAAACTGTCAATGGGCATCGCTACCGACAACAACTAATCAATTTGAACCAGGCAATGCTCGAAAAACGGCCAGAATAGGCCACGAGACACGAACGTGTGATATTGCAGCATGACAACGCTCTGTGTCATCGCAGTTCCATCGTCCAGGACATCATCAAAACACTGAAATGGGATCTGCTATCGCACCCGCCGTATTCGTCAGACCTGGCTCCTTCAGACTATCACTCGTCCCGGTTGATGGCGCATGGCTTGGGTGAGCTACATTTGGCCAATTACGATGCAATACAATATTGGTTGAACGGATGGTTTCAGTCCAAAGACGCATCTTTTTATCGTCGCAGTATTTATGTATTGCCAGAGAGATGGCAAAAATGTGTAAATAGCGAGGGAGAATACTTCAGATGAACCACTTTTTGTATTTGTCTTGAAATTTTCGATTTTTTATTGGTCAAAAAACCCCGCAAAATTAGTTGCGCACCTAGTATATATTTTTAAAAGAGTCAAAGCAACCCTGAGTACGGGGCTTCTTTGACAGGGCATTGAAATGCAACTTGTGTCAAAGATTAAGGGTTACTTTGACATTATTTTGATAAAAAATTTAATATTTTATGCATTATACATGAAATTAAATGAAAAACAACGTTTTTTTTATAATAAAATGGTCATCTTTTGTAGGGGGAGGGTATCACTGTGACAGGTCGAAAAAAGGTCATTCTTACCGGTTTTTTTTCTACTGGATTATTTATTTGGGATTCGTCTAAAAGGTATGTCATAAAGCAGACATTTAACTAATTTTGCGTATATTTGTTTTGAAAATTTACACGAAAATAAAAAAATGGCTTTTTCAGAACCATGTTTTTTATATCGGCACGCAGCAAAACTCGAACAATTGTCATCCAATCGCTTTAAAACTTTAACTGTAGCTTCTTAGATTGGTTTAACAGTCAAGTTACGAGCGCGTTTTTCAATTAATTGGAAATTGTAAAAAATATATCACTTTTGGTATGAAAATGATGGTAAAGAAACGAAAAAACTAATATAACTAACGCAAATATTTCACCCCTAGTTCCAGGACTAAATTTACGACAGTTCTACTGCGTGCCGCGGAGAGGGTTATACACTCGTGCGCCGCCGTTTTGTATCCTTTTGACAAATACATTTTTTTACATACTCCAATTCAATTTACCTTATGGACCGAAAAGTTATTTTGACCAGTTATTTTGTTCCTTTCTTTGAAAAAAAAATGTTTAACGGTCGAAAGTGGGCAGTTCCAGTGGTCCTCTCTTAAGTAAACATTTTACACAAACATATCAAGTACCTAGGGTACTATTATAGGCACTCAGGCATCAGTTGCATAATTATCATTGAGATCAAAATCAACCTGAGCAACATTACAATTAACTTTAGCAAAATTATAATAAACTTGAACAACGATTTGTTGTTCAAGTTTATTCCCCGCACCCACTGGAGGCCATACGGGCTCGCTGCGCACGCATTCAAACTGTATTTTGGCGCTCTCCCGAAGTAGCCCCTAAACCTGTCGGTTACCCTGAATGTCAAAGTAGCACCGTTTTCCGGTAGTTCGTTGAAAGTTGAACATGCAATGAAGTTTTGGCCTCATGAATTTCTGCAGTGTTACATTGAGAATTATCACTCAGAAACTCTGTCACCATAAACACGTGCGTGGTTGGCAAATTACTCAAATTTCCCCTTACAAGCCCTCTTTCACACATGGCAGGAAAATTTCACTAGCTTTTGACTTTTTAGAAGACTTTGAGATGTTTTCGTATGCAAAATCTCGTCAAGTGTCACATTTATTTAGACCGACGCGTTAAGCGCGTCAACCTATAATTCTTGTTTGAGAAGACCACTGCCCTCGCAAGGTGCAGTCAAACATGAAAATAAATGAATGAACAGGAACAAACAATTGATATCATTGAAATAAAATACCTGCCCTTTCACTACACTCAAGGGGAAATAAGGGCCTGTGCACACGGCGTATTTTCTACGCGCAGATGACGCGATACAAACGCGATACACTCTTTATCCACCCGCTTTTTGAACCGAAATCGTTCCGTAAACCCGCGTTGATGAAACGCGCGTTGTCTGCGTGTAGAAAATACGCCGTGTGCATAGGCCCTAATGTGGGTCGCGAGATCTGGCAGCGGCATCAGGATCGTCACATTTTTAAATAATCCGAGCTGAAAGTTGAGACGATATGAGTCAGCTTTAGCAACATTACAGAGTATTCGAAACAGTAATCATTCGAAGTCGGCATTGGTAAATGTTCGCTTTATGATTACGTAGAAGAAATCTTCTTCTATTCGTACAAGATTATTTATTCTCGTAAACTTATCAATACCAATTCTGAATAGTAACTACAATGAAACTGGATACTAAATAAATTTCGCATTAATTACGTTCAAGGATTGTTAATGATTCTTGGCTGCTATGTAATACGTGTGGAAGAAAATATTCAGAATCCGGGCTGTACCGGGCTTATAATCATGTTTTTAAGTTTTTTTCCGAATGTATCACGAGACAAAGTAAAAAATGATTTTGGCGCAAGATGATCTTATATTTTTCTTTGTATTCATAAAATACTTGCGCAATGTGAGCCGGTGTGTTGGTCTAGTGGTTAGTGTGCTTGCCTCTGAAATCAGCACATCGGGAGGTAGCGGGATCGAATCGCCGTCTCGTAGTTTCGGAGAAAAATAAATACGAGCGTGACATAGCTCCAGTTCTATACGGATTTCACGCACACGGACCGGTAGGTGTTTGTGTAGTGTGTTTATGGCTGTAGCCTGTGATTTATTTCTCGATGAAACGCGACTAGCTCCGAGACTGGGAAGCAAACTCGGGACCGGCTGTATTGGTATCGGATTTCCGCAGCTTCCCTATAACCCATGGCAGAAAATGTAATTGGGTCTGTTCGTTTTAGCTACACTTTTCTACACTTCTTACACCTCCAGTGGACTTTCTATTACTGTATCTGGTCAAAGTGTAGAAAGTGTAGCTAGCGCGAACAAACCTATTGTGAATGCGATATAGAGGGGGACGTCGGCTGCGGCCGCAAGGTGGGGATCGATTGTGGATATGAAGTGGAGAAAACGGCGGGGAACGTAATAAGGGGAAATACCCTGTCATACCATAAGCGAAGCGTTTGCCGTACCAGAGTCAATAAAAAAAATACTAGCGCAATGCTACCTCGTTCATTTATTTTGTTCCCAAAGCCGACCATATGAGCAAATTTTCATTTTTATACCCGCAGCTACTCCTATGAGTAGATCTAGATTTCAATTATCAGAATGCTAGTCCTACCAGTACGTTTGGCTTTTTATTTTGTGGCTTTCTCACAGAGGAAACGTTATATAAAAAACATACTCATGTGGTCAGCTTTGGGTGAAACATAACATATCGACAAAGAGATATGCAAGCTCGCAGCTTGCATAATTTTACTTTGTTTATGAAAGTTTCACATAATTTTTTTGTTTGAAATAATTTCACCGTTAATCCTTCTTTGGAATTTTATATTAATAAAAAATGTTTATCCACTTAAAATGTAACCTTTTTCTCCGATTTCAGAAAAAAATTTACTATAATTCGACACTTAAAAAAATTATCCAGTTATCGAAAATTGAAGAAAAAAAAAGTTACAACACGGACAAATTTTTTAATATCATTCATAAATACCCCTTCGAATTATGAATCTTTTATCGATTTCCGCAAACTTTTATTCGCCAATACCTTGTATATCTTCAGAAAATGATGCTACATGCAGGGTGTCCCTCTTATCTCTGCCACCCGAAATAAGTCGTTAATAGTCGACGTTACAAAAAATTGTTCCAGACAAAAGTTGTATGGTGTGGAGGGGGTCATCAAATGCGACCATTTTTTTAAATTTCGCTGGAGCTGCTGACGCACAGTGATACTGAACTTGAATGGCCATGAATGACTTTGACCCACTAATCTTTTTAAGCGGCTTGAGGTGCTCCTCAATAGATGTACCAGCGCACACATACGTCAGAAATTTTTTCGGAATGTCATTCCGCGGCATGTTTTAAATTTGCGGCTACATTCCGACCGCATTTATCGTGCAAACGCGGAAAAAAATCACGAGCACAAGACACCTTTATGGGTACACATAACGATTTTATAAAGATACCTTTATGAGTACACATAACGTTTTTATAAAATGCAGAGTCATTTTGAGATAGTGTCCGGGTGTTAGATATTTTCTCGTTATAAAGTGATGAGTACACGTACACACGCGCATGCAAGTACGCACTTACAAATATACTCCGTCCACTGTGAAAACCAGGAAAACGGCGAGCATGATCGAGACATTTTAAACAGTGGTTGTGAAGTTTCAAGAAGCAAATATGATGGTGTTATATTGTCAATCAATATTGACTTTGTCGATGGACGAGTAAACATCATATGACGGCCACCTTCAGTTTTAAAAATGCAACCTCATATTTTCGATCATACATATCCGTAGTCGGGTTCAAGAGGTCTGCATGGGCTTACAATTCTAGAACTATGATTTTTATATTCCACACTTTATATTCCACACTAATTTAGATTTAATTTCCTGAATTCATTTTCCAACAAGTCACATTCACAGCGTTACTGTGATGAAGATCTGTTGTATAGGAAAAACTGATCCGCAATACTATGCATGACATCTTGGCACGGAACGAGTCGAGCAGACGATCATGAATCTAATTTTTTTTGTATAACCACCACCCCGCCATGCAAAACATTCAAAAACTTATTTGGGGGTTCTAAATTTCTTTCACCGACAAGAAATATTCACACTATAGCGGTCTTGAACATTTGAAAAACTCATTTGCAGGTTATTCTTCCCATTTCCTCAGCGATTACAGTCAACACTGGATTTAATTACGCGAAACCCTTCCTTGACAAGTAAAATTCACGCCGCTACTGTGTTGAGGAACTGTTGTACCAAAAGACTCGTACGCGACACTATGTATGAAATCTTGGCACAGAAATATTGGAGAACTCGATCGCGAAGATAATTTTTTTGTATTATTAGTACTTCAGCATGCACAACATTCGAAAACTTATTTGTAGGTTACTAATCTGTTTCCCTCAGCGATCAAACTCACAAGGGGGCATTCCCTACTCGTCATGACCGATTTGGCTCAAATTTATAGGATATGTAGGGCTTGGTTAGAAATGAAAGTACCCGGAGTGGAAACTCCAGATGGCCAAACGTTTAGAAAATAAAAATGTTGACGCGGCTTTCACACCAGATAAGCCATTTACGTTAGTATGTTTGCCAAGCAGCGGTTGGCGTAGCGGTAAGAGCTCAGACTAATAATTCGATGGTCGTGGGTTGGACTCTCCGTGTGGAGAATTTTTTTATTTTTCTATCTTTTTCTCAATTTTTATATTATTCATTTGAATTTTCATGTACAAAGTCTTTTCGTATGCGCTTTAATTACGATCCTTCGTTGAAAAGTCCGAAATCCCAATTTTTTACCATTTCTATGCCTTTTGCGTATTAATAAATAATTAAAATGAATTACTCACCTCTTTGCTTAATTGGAAAGTGAATAATATAGAAATTGAGAAAAAGATAGAAAAAGAAAAAAAGTCTCCACACGGAGAGTCGAACCCACGACCATCGAATTACTAGCCCGATCTCTTACCGCTACTTCAACCGCTGCTTGGCAAACATGCTAACGTAAAGGGCTTATACGGTGCGAGAGCCGCGTCAACATTTTTATTTTCTAATCGCTTGGCCATCTGGAGTTCCCACTTCGGGTACTTTCATTTCTAGCCAAGCCCTGCATGTCTTGTAAATTTGAGCGAAATCGGTAATGACGAGTAGGGAATGCCACCGAGCTACGAATCCTACTTCGAACGCCTTCTTCGCCGGGTTCACACTGCTACTGCGTTGAAGAACTTTTCAATGGGAAACACTTCTACCCGATTCTGCGCATAAAACCTTGGCAGAGAAATAGCGGATCACAAACCAAACGCTGCGGCTTGCGACCTGTCAAAGAACAAATTGATGTCCCGAAAGAATATGAGCGCGGTCGGTACACTAGAATGCGAGCTAGGCGCCACCAGTAAGGAAACAGATGAACTAGATCTTTGCAATCCTCGATAATATTTAGAGCTTTGATGGTACATTTTTTCTACATTTATGTAACAAAATTCAAATATCTTTTCCTCCGCCATTTTCTATAAAATCCGTTGAAAGAAAACTCAACATGTCTTCCCCATGGTCCAGAGCTTTATGCTCTTCAAATTTCCATAAATTCGATGCATTAGTTTATGATTCACTATTTATCCCATGGTAACCACAAACTGTATTTTTTCAAAATTCGAGAAAAAGGCGACCATGAGGCTCTTGGTGCCACATCATGTACACAACAAATTTCATCCCAATTGGTTGTGTTGTTTGGAAGAAAAGGGAGATCGATATTTCGGAATTTAATTTAGGCGGTGAAATACATTTTCACTGAAACATCATAAAAAATATTCGAAAGCTGAACGAAAACAATTTCAACGCGTGCGATGCTAATTTTAGACTGGACAAAAAAAGTACGCACCCAAAGAAAAAACAAAATATGTCATCACATCGCGCATCTAATATTTTGTGTGACCACCTTTTGCTTTGATAACATCCTGTAAACGCCGAGGCATACTCTCTACAAGATTGTGAATTTGCTGTTCGTCGATATTGTCCTAGGTCGCCCGCAAAGCATCAAAAAGCTTTTCTTTGTTTGTTACATCGCCCTTATTAACATTTTGGTCCTAAATAAACAACAGATTTTCAATAGGATTTAAATCTGGCGATTGTGCTGGACAATCCAAAAGTTTGATCTGCGAAGAACGGAAAAAGGTCGATGATTTTCGGGCCGTATGTTTAGGATCGTTGTCTTGTTGAAAAATGCATTCATCCTGCAGACCGATATTTAGCAGTGATTTTTCCAGATTTTCGTTTACGATATCAATGTAAACACCGGCGGTCATAATACCGTTGATTGGAACCAAATTTCCCACTCCTGACCGCGCAAAACATTCCCACACTAAAACACTTCCCCCTCCGTGTTTGACAGTCTTTTGAATATTTTTTTCAAGAAGCTGTTCTCCCGGCTTAATCCAAACGCGTGATCGTCGTTTATGCTCAACTAAGTCAAACTTGCTCTCGTAACGCCAAACAACTTTTTTCCAAAACGAAATCGGCTTATTCACGTATTTTTTTGCAAACTCGAGGCGCTTCATTTTATTTGCTTTGTAAATCAGAGGGCGACGTTGTGCAAAACCATTTTTTATGCCTGCTCCTCGAAGTCTCCTATGGACTGTTCAGTCGGAAATGTTCAGGCCTGTATTTTCGAGAATTACACGGCTAGTAATCGCCGGATTTTTCTTTACCTCCCTGACAATTTTGCGATCGTCCAATGCAGTTATTTTTTCTTTTTCTACCTCGTCCATTTTTATCACCGACTGTACCGAATTCCTTGAACTTCTCGCATATTTTCCTCACTACACCTTCACTTATGTCATATTTTCGACCAATTGCTCTTTTAGAAATACCTTTTTTGGTCTTTAATTACGAGTTCTCGCACTTGAATTTCAATTTTTGGCATCGCGGATTTGTTGCTACCGTACTCGAACACAGAAAATCGATAACTGGCCGAAAAATTGTCAAATCTATATGTTTATATTCCGTTTGTCTTCCTAAGCTTCGTTGGGAGAAGGTCGCTTTGTTGTCACTGATGAGAATATATAAATCTTGGGTGCGTACTTTTTTGTCCAGCATATAACAGGCACTCATCGCGCTAAAATCATTCTCTTTCTGGTTTCGAATATTTGTGACATTGTTTCAACGGCAGCATAAAGGCAAAAAAAAGAACTTTTGTCATGACTGCTCAAGGTCTGGTTTATTGATGATATTTGAAATGAGAATAACACATAGATGGAAATGGAACCATGCGTACTTTTTTTGTCCGGTACTGTATACAGCTCGCGGAGTAGGCAGCATATAGGGCAGGGGAAAGCGTGGCACAATGTGCCGACTTTTTCTGGTTGATGAGACGAGAGTAATAAACGTAAAAGAGCACCATTCATAATCAATTCTTCTAGACATTTTGGCGTACAATGAAATCATTACTGCAAACGTTCCAAACATATTTGTATAATTCATTACACGAGTTTGTTTGGGTTTGGGGCACAGTGTGGAGCACAGTGTGAGCACAATGTGCGAATTCTGGTATTTCTGCAATACTCTCCATTTAGTATCTGATCTGATCAATTGCTTGCATATATACTTACCGATAATGTTACATATTACGGATAGCTTCTAATATCGCAACAAAATAAAAAAATGTAACTTTGACAAGTTATTGTTGCTCTTTACCGGACAACTTCTTCTTTCTTCTTTTACGCCTCGTCTCCTGTATGTTTAAACATAAATGGAACAACTAGATCGCAGGTGAAAAGTTTTCGATCACCTTAGATCATTGCAAAATAATATTAGAATAATATAATTCATTTCATTTTTTATGTTAGGAAGATACTATATCGCTCCTAGAAATGAATTATATTCTCCTAATATACTTTTGCAAATATCCAAGTGATCGAAATCTTTTGACTGGTACTGTATATACTCCGCATGAAATTCAACATCATGATATGTTATATGGCAAATGCTGGCGCATTCTTTCCCGGAGCTCAGTAGCCCATTAAACCCCACTAATCGCAAAGTACATTCAACGGAGTAATTAATTACTTTTCTTGGCTATTTTTACTATATATATACTTGGGATAATTGACTTGGCACTGACTACGCGTAAGCAGCTGGGCTCGCAATAAGATTAGTTATTACATTTTTCGGGTGACCCAATAATGTTTTTTCCTTAGGTCCGAATGTATTATCATTATTATTTTGTACTCTATTAACAAACCGATGTTAAATTTTATTTATATCTGATCAAATTCAATTTTTCCCACTGGCTACGTCAAAGAATGCAGTATTCACTTAAGCATCACAAACCGACGAATATTCGTGGCATGCAGTTCCCCGTAGCACATCGGGCCCCACTTTCCCCGACATGCCGCTGTTTTTTCTTCGATACTACCCAGAGTGCCACTATCGTAATGAGTTGGCAGAAATAGAGTGGACATGAACGTGTTCAACAAGCTTCGTTGACAAAAAAATTTCCAGCCTGCGTAAATCACGGATTCCTAGGTGAGTTTTGCTACATGTTTGCTTTTTATAGCCTTATTTTTGTGAAACATGATCATTTTTGTAATTCAAATGGAAATACGTTCCGCGCTGCAAAATGTCGAAAAATGACTTTTAGATGCGTATACGGGTTTTTTGGTGCCCAAAAAACGTCTACACTATTGAAGATACTCTGCTGAATTTTTACCCACATAGTCTTGCGAAATTGTTATCGGAATATGTCACAGAACCAGTGAACGCGATTACAATCTGAGGGAATTGAAATTACAGAAACATGCCTTTGTGTGTCTTCATATTCGTACGTTTATAGATATCTGGCTCAATTTGAATACGATAATAGTGTTAAGCAAGATATATTTGGATAAAGCTCTACAAACATCGTCGAAAAGGTTCTAGTCCACTCGGAATGGCTGAAATTTGAACCGACTTCTATTCAGAGACACAAGCTTGTTCTCAAGTTTTTGTAAATATCCTAGTTGTTTTTTTAACAATTAAAAATAATTAAAAATTGAAAAGTCGATTTATAAAATTATTTTTTTTGCGCATTACAAAAGTTGTGCGTCATAATGTCCTCTATAAAATAGGTCCTGCAAAAATGACCTAACCTTGTTAGTTAAGCAGTCAATTGCAATTGAAAAAAAAATCTCATTTTGCTTCATGCATCCGTTATCGGTCATTTATCAACATATCATTTCAAAACTCATCCATCATCTAGGGGAAATCGTCCCCGAGAGATACGTGCAAGATCTGTTTATCTACGTTACATAGTTAAACAACAATCTCCGATCTGCGAAAATCCGGGGTTTTCAAATCTCATCTCGGAGGAAGGCTCACAGAGTAAAACAAAATTCAGGAGCTCCGATGCGCATGTTCATTTTTGACAAAAAAAATTAACATTTTCTTTACAAAAAAAAACCCGTCTTTCGACGATTTAAATTATTTGACTATAAACAAATAGAAATAACTCCCTAGATTATGTAGATATTTGAAATATTCTTCAAGATTCTGTTCGGTTTTTGTAAGACGAGCAATTAAAAAGGAAAAAAGTCGCAATATATTGATCACAAGCCGAGTTATCGATGTTTATACGTTTTTTCAATTTACTATTGTTGTAATGAAGATTTTCCCAAAATTCGAATTCGTGAGCTGTCTCTACACTTTTCGGCATAAGATTCAACATAATATCAACCCATTAGAGCATTAGTCTCATTGCGGGTAATCATTTATTCCCACCGCCCGCGCTCGGATCACTCTCGAGCGACTTAGTTAATAAATTCAATAACTTCCTTTAAAATGGTCGTAAAGGGTTGTTTTTCTCACGAGTACGATAATGCTCTTTAAAATGTTTTTTTCCCGATGCTTACCCCAATTATTATCATGTTTCCTCAATTTCGATATGGCCATGCCTATAAATAATTTCTCGACGAATGCGGGAGCGTATGATAATTAAATTGCATTTTGTACAGAGTTTCATTCATCACAATAAGTTTATTATATATTTAGAGATAAAATTCCGAGAAATAATTAGAGTTTTTTTACTAAATCATTTTCACAATATAACTTTTTCAAGGTTTCAGGTTCAAGGCTCATTTATGTGTTTGGATAATTTTCGAGAAATTTATTATTGAAAATGAAGGATAAATGATTTCAAAGAAAGCAATATAGTTAAACTCTAGTATGTAAGATAAAATTGTGCAAGATGTTTGCACCTTGTTCCTTCGTTAATTAATTTCGCTCATATGGCCAACCATACAGCCATAGGACCATACATTTGATTTTTTCTCGATATAAATATTCCTCTATAATGAAGCTAAAATTGAAAAGCGGGCGTACTCACGGCACTGACTTACTGATGATCGAAATTCAGAGTTTCTTTGGTGGTAGCTTTGTGTGAATAGAAACTTACACAGTTAGTTCGAAAGCGGGAGAAATTAATGAGAAAGCAAAGTGCAATATTGTTTTTCAGTTCCCATAAAAATCGACACGAAAACTGCCTAGCTCAACGTAATATATTTTTTCAACTAAAAACAAATTGCTAACAATTCAGTCAGTTATTAATTCAATTAGAGCTCTCCTTCTAAACCGATTTTTAGCGACACGAGTAACACGAGTGCCAAATTCTCAGTATCAAGCGTAATGAACGATAAACACGATCGTGAACGGTATTTTATTTGTTCCATTTGCCATCGGGTTTAAGTTTACGGTTAAAATAATTTCACCGTCAGATCTATGTACTGTATAAGGTACATTGCGACCATGCACGATGATCGGTACGTGCCGATCACCGACTCCATGGAACCGTTGATGCTCGGCTGATGAAGTATATAATAGTTTTAAAGTGGGCGTGAAATTCATTTAAAAAAATGAAAATAACAACAAGTGGTCTTTTCAGGTGGTAAAAGTAAAGGAAGGTGTGCGTGAGGGGCGACGGGGAACCGTCGGCGTTGTATAAAAATAGGTTTGGCTAGTGAAGGTTATCCTTTATCGCCCAAAAGTGTAATATAAAGTGTAATGTGTAATAAAAACACGACCCTTTTGATATCGGATAGGCAGCATGGTGGACCCGGCGCGCTTCCGTAGCATATTCCCATGTTTGCATAGACTGTATCCGTTGACAAGATTATTACTACGTGTTGTATTTCGTATGCATTATGGATTTTATTGAAAATCACGGAAAAGACTCGTGAATAACTAGTCAGCGGAAACTTTAGGCCGCCCTGACCTAAACACGTTTAAGGGGTTATATATAGTTAAAATTTTCGAAAAATCGATTAAATTTTTTTTTTCGTAATGTACATATATCTAAGTACACACACAGAACATTTCTTGTCAATCCGGCGAATATTCTCGAAGTTACACGCATATTTGTAATAACGTGTCAGAGCGCTCGAAAGTAGGAGGCCCGAACGTCAGCCGTCTAATGTGAATGTACCCTTCTATTGCATTTAGATACATGGAGTGACAGTGAAGTAGTGTTATATTTATACCTGCGAGGTAAATTTAACTTTTTCTGTTCCTAAACTGGCAAATATTGAAGAGTATTAGTCAGTCTGAACAGGCAAGCCAAGCAGTGAACTTGTGAGCTCGTTTACACTTTCTCCTGTGATCTTTTCGTGAAAATAAAGTGTAGCAGAGAAATGAAGGCATCTTCTAAAAGGCAAAAGTCGAGACCAACGAAGCGAAGTAATGTTTTTAATCCAAAACCAGCTGAAACGGATGAAAGTAGTTTTAGTGCTTCTGCGAAAAAATTCAAAATGCAAGAGGAAATCTTAGCGCCGCGTGATTCGTCTGTTGAATATCGAATTTTGAAGTTTATTACAGTGTTTGCAGCGATTTCTGAATACGTTAAAAGCAAAATCTGTGACGGAAATGTTGTTTCGAACTGCTTCTGAACGAGGACTTTGTTTTAAAATTGTTTTGTTGTGTGATAAGTGTGCAGTTCGTAACATAAACTCTAGTCCTCTTGTCGGCCATTCTTATGAGATAAATAGACGTTTTTTATTTGTCATGAGAGTTCTCGGATTAGGGTTGAAAGGTGCAGCAAAATGTTGTAGATTGTTGGACATGCCAGGTTTTATAACACGATTGGTGGATGGACTTACGATTCAATTATAAATAACATACATTCCTGTGTAAAAACAGCCACCGAAAAACTTTTACAACAAGCTTGTACTGAATCGAAAAAATTGACTTCTGAACACCAAGGCGATGCAAATTTTACAGAATTAACAGTATCTGCCGATGGATCATGGACACGATCATGGATACGACATGGATGGAGCGACGACATACTTCCGTGTACGCTGTGGCATCATTAATCGGATATTATTCTGGAAAAATCATTGACATTATTGTGAAAAGTTCCTACTGTAAACGGTGTGAAACTTGGAGCAAGAATCTCAATACTGAAGAGTACAATGTATCAAGAGTATCAAGAACATCAAGATAATTGCCCTGCAAATCATTCAGGTTCTTCTGGAAAAATGGAAGTCGATGCAGTAGTCGAGCTGTTCAAGCGTTCGGTGGAAAAATGTGGAGTGCAATACAGAAATTACATGGGAGACGGTGACTCCAAAACGTACTTGGGGATTTTAAAAGCTACACCTTACGGTGGTAAATAAGTTATGAAGAATGAATGTATCGGATACGTACAGAAGAGAATGGGCACGCGACTTCGAGATTGTGTGAAAAAATGTGGAAACAGTTGAACAAAAAGATGGAAAAAAAGACAAAAAAATCTTGGAGGAAAAGACAAGCTTACAGGCAAAATAATCAATAAGTTGACACTTTACTACGGCTTAGCAATTAGAAGAAATTGTGATTCCGTTGAAAATATGCATAACGCAATCTGGGTCACATTTTATCATTACTGCTCAACAGACGAAAATCCTCAATACGAGAAGTGCCCGATCGGACTGGAGTCATGGTGCTGTTGGCAGCGGGCAGTAGCTGCAAATGAATTATCTACTTTCAAGAATGATTATCAGTTATTACCACAGTATGTTGCTGAGGCTCTGTATCCGATTTATACAAATCTCAGCAATGAAAAATGATTAGAAAGATGTGTGGATGGTTTCACCCAAAATAACACCGAGAGCTACAATCAACTGATATGGAAAATTTCTCCAAAATTAGTTCCGTCTGGTTTGAAAACTGTGGAACTGGCTGCATACATAGTTGCCGGCATAATCAATGAAGGTACAGCAACACTATTGTATTATATGGATGCAATAGGTATGTCACTTGGGCCAATGCACATTCATATGCCGAAGGAGAGGATGCACCGCGCGTGACGATCTCCGACCAAAGAACGCATGAGAGCACACGAGAGGGAAGAATGGTCCGCAGACAACAGCAACTGGATTTATTAGAAGCTGCCGAAAGGGCGGAGGGTTTATCATATGGCCCTGGCATAGACGACTCGATGTAAGTTGAATTTTTCTTTTACTAGATGTAAAGTGCTTTTAAAATTTTTAACGCGTTTTTCTCAAAACTGAATTTTTAAAGTCGGTCAGCAACATTCCTCGGAAACGGCCGAACCGATCAGTCGATCTAACATAATCTTTTCAAGTATATTTTTTAGAAATTAATCGAAAGTTCTTTCTCACCGACAAATATTTTCCATTTTATAAACAATTTACGGACTCAATTTTTGTCAAATATCGATTTTTTTTAGAATCCGCCATCTTGTCAAAAATGATTATTTTGCTTATTCCTTTGATCAATGACACGCCAATCCATTATATTAACGAAATATTTTTGGTTTTTCCATTTTAGATGATCCAGTCCGGAGGTATCGTGCTCACCGCAAGACGGCTTTTTTAGAGGTGCTCCCGGAGATCAGCTATAGCAGCTTCCAAAATAATTATTTTTGCAAATAAAAAATGTTATAATACAGTGAAAAGTTACCATAATGTGTACAAATTTTTACGATAATAGATTTAAAGGCCTTCTCAAGAAAGAACCTTGGAAAATCGATCTTTTTTGGCCTCCTGAATGTATATAACCCCTTATTGTGTATGTGTCTTTATTTACACGACTGTTGTATATTGGACACTTGTAGTAGTTGGTCCATCCACCCAGCGCCGATAATTAGAAAATCAGGAGAAATATTTCGAACGGAACGAAGAGAGAAATGCCAATAATTACAGTGATGTCGGGTTACCATGCAACGACAAGACTAAACCACTGCATTCCTTATTGGTTCACATAATAAACGAAACTTTATGGATGCGTATATGTATTTTGAAGGTGATATGTACTACTTGGAAAAGCCGATTGAGAACATAACTGCTTATCGACGCGTTGACATGGGCGTAGCTGAGGGAGGGGGAAGGGGAGGGGGGTGCACCTCCCACCCTACAAAACGCATTGCCTACCGTAGAAAAATCGGCAGTAATGAAGGAATATACTGTTTTGATTCTTTTTATCTTAAGAAAGAGATTCAATACCATTCCTCGTAAAACTATTTTATTATTCCCGTAAAAAAACTAAAAAAGAGTGAGATGTGGAACACCCGTCAGAAACGAAGCTTCTCACGCATTATATAGATCGAATTGATCAAAGCTATAAAAAACATAAGAAAACAAAGAGAAAAAACCTGAATAAGTATCCATTTTTTTTTAATAAAAATAATATTTACATTCCACATCCACACGAATAGTCTAGTAGCCCAGTGAAATTAGGCTATTTTACTAATTTTACTGGATACTGATAGGAAATATTTTTTCCGGAATGCCGATACCCAACTGGATAATATTAGATTCCAGTGAGAACTGTTGGACGCTCTTGATTTGCTTATCAACAATCGATAAATAGGAACATCCGATTTAAAAGTCTCAAAATTCCGATTTCGAATTTCCGAGTGCGATTTAAAAGATATCTCAAAGTTAACTTCTACGTCGTTAATACCAATACACAAAATGTAGAGCTTTAAAAAAGCGACAATTCTTTTTTTGCCCATCCCCTTCCGATAAATAATTATTTATTAAGAATTGAAATATTTCTTGATTTAGCTAACAATCGTGCAAGAGAGCTGAAAAATATAGTAATCGGTAAATATTCGGAAGTGGGGCTCCTGCTAGAATGAGGTTGATTTTCTTCACGGGTTCAATCAAACCCGAACAAACCCAAACAAAAATTTGCCTGATTCTATCAGGAGCCCCGCTTCCGAATATTTACTAAATCATTTAATCGTTTTGAAATTTTGACCGGATATTAAAAAAAAAAATTGATTCTGCAGCACTGATTTTTATACAGACAACTCTTGGTAAAAGCAACACCGTGGATTTGCCGACCGACAATCAACCCGAGGACTACTGGAAGATAAATATTTATAACCAGGTGATAAACAACATAATTGTCAACTTGAGACAGCGGTTTGAAAACCTCCCATTGGCGAATACAGTAGAAGCCGTCCTGAAATTAGATATGGGGAATGCAGAAGTTTTTATTAATCGTTATACAGATATTTGAAAAATTGATTTGCAGCACTGAATGCCGAAGCTATAATAATGAAAAACATGTTCCAATTAAAAAATTGTCGAATGAATATAGAAAATTGAAAAAAAAAAACAAAAACATATTTGAAAGGCGTTCTGCTCTAACGTGCACAAACTGCTTCTGGCGCATTAGCGCTCTCAATAATCTCCACCAGCTGCGAAAGGAGTTTCTCGGGAATGCAGCGAATAAAAACCTGATTAAGAACAACTATGCTCCAAAATTGTTTCTCGCATTTGTCTTTGCTGCATATAGGAAATGAAGTAGTGAAAAATACAATCACTTCTGAGGCAGTCTTGAACCGATGCAGTGAAAAACATAGAACTAAACATAGAACTAAAAAACATAAAACTAAAACTTAATTAACACATTAAAATTAACAATAAAATGTCTATGTTTGTCAGTATGTTTTTCTTAAGTGTTGTATTGCTTACTGTTGTGAGTGTAATAAATATAAAATTTTAATTGCTTCTTCATTGTTTTTTTTTAATATCAACTATTCTATAACGAACGGTCACTGTTTATTTTTTATTTAGCTGCATCGTCAGACTATCAACTTTACTGCAGAGTTGAGGAACCCGCCACTTTGTATGAGGAGAGTGAATAAACCCCATTATTATGAGGCATCACTTATGTACCTCGCATTAAATTGCTTCGTTACTTCCAGAATTTGTAAATTGTACGAAAAAGTTAGTTGATCTTTAATCAGATTACTGAAATTGAAACATTGTGGCAGCTGATCAGACCTCCATAAAGCTAGCAGCGCAAAGACCCCAAAATAAATTTAATTTGTACCAAAATATTCTTCTCTTGATGTAGAAATTTTGTGCTGCAATTGAATTTATTTGCTCTTTTCGCTGAGCGGGTAATTAAAATTCAAAAGTGCTCTGCTGGCTAGCAGAGCACCTTCTATTTTTTGCCATATCCAAGAATAGAACCACACAATATTTATGTGATTTTTATGTGCTTTACACTATCAAACAGCGGAACCCCTATTGATCAAATTTCGCCAGACCCTCAAAAATGATCTAATAAGACCATGGATCATTTTTATTTCTGAAATCAAACTACACCACATTTATGTGATTTTTATGTGCTCTTTGAATACCCAAAAGTCAAGCGGCAAATACGAAAATTTCTCCACGTACTATCCCGAATATACTTGAGCTACCCGCCAAAACGAGTATGGACTATTTTTTTGATATCGTACAATGTTTTATGTGCTCTTCGAATATCCAAGAGTCAAACTGCAAATAGAAACATTTCTCCAGATACCACCCCTAAAAGACTCGAGATACTCGCCAATAAAAGTATGGGCTCTTTTTTTCGACATTACAGAACCAAATTATTCCACATTCATGTGCTTTTTATCTGCTAATTTTGTGCTGCAATTAAGATTCTGTGCTCTATCATTTAGCGAATAATTAGAAATCGAAAGTGCTCTGCTGGCTTATCATCAAGCAAGCAGAGCATCTACCATTTTTTGCCATATCCAAGAATAAAACTACATAATATTTTAGTTTTAAGGCTTTCACGGCTCTTTATGTAATTTGAAGAGTATGTGGCTTCCGGATGGAGGCCGTGTTGAGAATCAGCGTTGTGCCGACGTTTCGCAAACGTTACAGTCTGCATCATCAGGGCTGAGAGCTCCGATACTGAAGCTCCCGTGTCTCAGGCATTCCTTATATACTTGCAGTCATCGTTCCAGATCACTGCACCAGCCAATCAGATGTTTTAATTGATCGGCCGGTCAATTAAAAAACCGGGAGGACGGTGTGCCAAATGGGATTGACCTGATATCCACCATCTCTGTTTAGATTGTCCGGATGTTTTCGGATTTCCAAGCCTTCTCGGTGTCTTTTACGGATGCTATCCAGAGCAATTTTAGTATTTGCGGTTTAACTCTTGGGCATTCAAAGAGCACATAAAAAGTACACACTCATATTGACGGGTACTTTAAAAAAAAAATCCGGAAGAGTAATTCTCAAAAAACTGATTTTTGGTACGTTCAAAATCACTTTTGAAAACTGAAAATAAAGAGATACGGATTTAGCGCTGTGGACAAGACTGTAGTTGAGAGTTTAAGCTACAAATCTTTCCACGGCAGCGAGTTCGTACGGTCAATCGTTTTCCCAGAATTTTATTTTGAATTTTCTACCCCCGAGAGGAGATGGAAAAAGCAAAATTCAAGGGTGGTTGATAGAAACAAAAATACAGACAAAAAGATTCTCTACATTTCATACATTTAAACCATACCCGAAAAATCTGTTGTTCTTCAGTTATTCAATAAACAATATTTTTTGTTGATATCTCAAGAATATTTTTTTGGCGTGAAGTAACAGATGATCAATCAATATCGGAGAGAGATGATAAAATACTCGATAGATGCGTCTTTTCAAAGGCTACAACGTTCTCTTTTGAACCAAAATTTTATTAATGTTTCCTAATGAGTTGTTGAATTGAAACTGATTTTTCGAAATTTAACCCCACTTTTTCACTCCAAAAACGAACTTCCTCGACTTCGGCACTGTGGACACAAACTAAACCCAGATTTTCCTGAACATTTTATCTTCTGGCGCCATCCTCGTAGGGGTTTTAGATTCGCAGCAATCCACTCCCATCCCTCTTCATCCCCTAAAAAAACCCTACACCCCGATTTTTAGGCGCACTTGGCTTTAGGATCTGCGGCACCTACAGAATCACCTATGAAAAAACTGGCCCCCTCCTAATTTTTTCCGATTACGGGGTTTTTCGACGACAGCGCGACTGTACTAATACATGTTACGTGGT
>OX632357.1:8817296-8902296 GCA_951751655.1 Ophion costatus | reverse complement strand
AATTGATGCCTGCGATTCTTTGCTGAAACGTGACGAAATCGACCCATTTTTGAAGCGGATGGTAACTGACAATGAAAAATGGGTCACATACGAGAAAACAGCCGAAAAAGATCGTGGTCCAATCGCGATGAGCCGGCCCAAACAATCGCCCGGTTCAATGGCCAAGAAGGTATTGCTGTATGTTTGGTGGGATTGGACGGGAACCATTCACGATGAGCTGCTCCCATAGGGCCAAACACTCAATTCGGACCTCTACTGCCAACAACTGACCAGATAGAAGCAAGCGATCGACGAGGAGCGGCCAGAATTGGGCGATACGAAGGGTGTGTTCCATCAAGACAACGCCAGGCCGCACACGTCTTTAACGACGCGCCGGAAACGCCGAGAGCTAGGATGGGAAGTTCTATCGCACCCGCCGCCGGATTATATCCAGACCTGGCACCAAGTGATTATCACCTTTTCAAGCATTTGCAAAATGTCCTTGATGGTACAAAACTGGCCGCAAGAGAGGCTTGTGAAAATGAGCTGGTCGAGATTTTTACCAATAGGGACGAGGACTTCTCTAATCGCGGAATTATGCAATGGCCTTCAAAATGGACCAAAGTTATCGAACTACGTAAAGAAAATTTCAATGCGCGCGTGGCGCAGCGGGCAAGCTGCATAGCGGGTAAGCCCGTCGATCCCGATTCGAATCTCGCTGCTGCGAACGTTTTTTAAAATTCAAATGTGTATACAGATAATTCCCGGCAATCAATTTCAACAATTATGCATACAATACGTTTTTTAAATGCCGTTTTTTGTGGAAAAACCGACGCTCTCGAACTTCATCATTTTGTTTGCAAACAAAGTTGTATTTCAAAAATAAAAATATTTGCTGCAGCAGGTATGAAATACAAATATCGTTAAACGAGACGCCGTATACCAGCGTAGTGGCTTGCTAACTTCGAAAGAAGATAGAAGCGGTCCCTAAGAACAACTTATAACAGCGTCGACACTCAGTGTGTACGTGAGACTTTTGTTTCACCCGGATAAAAAACCGAAAAAATGGAGGCGGGAAGCACCGAGAGTGATCCGGGCCCTTCGCATGAAAGTGATGTGATCGAAGAAGATTTGATACACTATGAAGTGTCCAAACAAAAATTGGAAGATGCGTTGGTGTATTTGCAAGCTTCCTCTGTAATATTAATATCATTACAGCAGAACCGTCGCCATCAATCAACGAAAAAGCCATGGTAATAGGGGAAGAAATGTTCCAGAATACATTGCAAATGCTCGCCGAGAAAACCCTTGTCCTTAACGAGGAATTGATAGACATTCATGAAATGGACGACGTTCCATGTGCGAATGCCGGTATTGCGCCAGAGTTACCAATACGGCCCAGAATTGTGCAAGTCCTAGCGACTGACTCTCAGTTAGCGGTACTGCCCCAGTATTGGAAACCGAACGCATCGGTACCGTCCCAGTCTTGGTTACCGAGTCTTGGGTGAAGTACTACCCCAGTATTGGTAAACAATTTTATCAGTACAGTGCCAGTCCTGGTAACCAATGTTGGTTGAGTCTTGGCTGGATGTACTGCCTCAGCAGTGGCAACTGAAAGTACCAGTATCGTGCCAGTGTCGATTACCAATTGTTGGGTTAAGTACTGTCCCAGTATTGGTAAACAATTTTATTAGTACCGTGCCATTCTTGGTAACCAAGGTTGGTTGAGTTTCGGCTGGAAGTACTGCCCCAGCACTGGCAACAGCACCACGCCAGTGTTGGTTACCGAGTCTTGGGTCAAGTACTACCCCAGTATGGGCAAACAATTTTATTAGTACAGTGCTAGTCTTGGTAACCAAGATTGGCTGAGTCTCGGCTGGAAGTACTGCCCCAGCATTCTCAACAGTACCATGCCAGTATTGGTGACTGAGTCTTGGGTTAACTACTGCCCCAGTACTGGCAACCAATCTTATTAGTACAGTGCCAGTCTTCGTAACCAAGGTTGGTTGAGTCTCGGCTGGAAGTACTGCCCCAGAATTGGCAACAGTACCACGCCAACCTTGGTTACCGAGTCTTGGGTCAAGTACTGCCTCAGCATTGGCAAACAATTTGATCAGTACAGTGCCAGTCTTGGTAACCAAGGTTGGTTGAGTTTCGGCTGGAAGTACTGCCCAAGAATTGGCAACAGTACCACGCCAGCCTTGGTTACCGAGTCATGGGTCAAGTACTACCCCAGTATTGTTACGTCATGACCCGTTGCAACGCACTCACCGCATAATCCCATCAACACTGAACGATACGAAGAACATCAAGCAGGGAAACGAAAGCCTTTTCTGCACCGCAACAATTATTAAGTCACCCCGATTCTTGTATTACCGGCGCAAAGCCTACACAAGACTCCACTCCAGCCCACGATAAAATACCCGAGGACCAAGATGCCACGGGGAGATCAACTCTTCAACTGACCACCCCACGAAATTTCGCCGCCCATGGCGCATGCCCAAGCCTACAAGAGGTATCCGAATATTCTATATGAAAACTGACGGCACCAAGAAGGTACGTTTTGCTGTTAAAAGCTAAGATCAATATCCAATAATCGTAAAATCCGGAATACAAGCAAAATCCACTACGCGCACGGCAACGAAAGAGACACCGCTGAGTCAGGCCACCCCTCAGAGGGTTAAACGTGGAGGCGCCACCCAGACGACATAAGGACCACCCACAGCACAGCATCCAACCGAACCAAAGAAGTGGCACTCCTGTCCCACTTCCGTTTACTGTCCAAAAATCATAAACCCGGGAGTACAAGCGGTATCCGCCACGCGTATCGCGACGGGAAGGTCACCCCTGAGTCATACGTACCAGGGATACGAAGGTCCTTCAAGAGCGCCGACGCGTGGAAGTCCTTTCGAGAAAAGACCACCCCCAAAAAGGGGATATAAAAGGAAGGACCGGGAACGAAAGCGCGCGGTCTTCATCGGGTACACAGTCTTAATCCGAATCGCAGTCTTCATCGGGTACGCAGTCTTAATCCGAAGCGCAGTCTTCATCGGGTACGCAGTCTTAACCTCAGCCCCGCGGCCGTCGCTACACAGCAGTCAGTCGCGGTCAATCTCCAGTCTCAATCGTTCGAGTCTCCATCTCGACCTCACAGTCGAAGTGTCAGTCTCCATCTCAACCTCACAGTCGAAGTCTCAGTCTCAGTCTCAATCGCAAACCCGAAGACCAAGTCTTCGTGAACAACCAGTCCAGCAGTCACCGTCTCAGTCTCAGTCTTAATCGCAAACCCGAAGACCAAGTCTTCGTGAACAACCAGTCCAGCAGTCACCGTCTCAGTCTCAGACTCAACCTTACGGCTAAAGGTACCGTCACCGAAGTCTACTAGTCAAAATTCAACAAGCCCACTGTACGTATCGTCCAGTCGTGTTTCAACTTCCAATATCGGTCAGAGACTCTCCTCAAAAGAAGTCTCAACCCATCGCGAAGTGTTCAATTGCCAAATCTAAAACCCTTACACCACCACCGTATCTTTCGACCTCAAGACTCTGCAACATCTATTGAACTATTGAGTACATCTAAACCACAACCGCTGTAATCAGTGGCCGCCAAGAAAACTATATTCCCATCTTAAACATTACAATCATTTCGACTATTTAATCGTGTGTTAATGTCGTAACTATTTAATCTCGAGTAGCCATTGCGCGAACACTAGATACCGTTCGCCATACGTGTTAATGTCGTAACTATTTAATCTCGTGTAGCCATTGCGCGAACACTAGATACCGTTCGCCATACGTGTTAATGTCGTAACTATTTAACCTCGTGTAGCCATTGCGCGAACACTAGATACCGTTCGCCACACGTGTTAATGTCACAACTATTTAATCTTCATGTAATCATTGTGTGAACATTATACCTTCGGGACATTGTAACCACCATAATCCGAATGATAAAACGATACCTCCAGTAAACGAATTTATAACCACGATTATTAAACGATCATTGGAACGAACGGAACATACGGCGAATTATCCGCAAATAAATGGAGTAAGCAAAGCATTCATGCAAAAGTCTCGCATTATTCGATCTTCTTCGGGGTTCAACGCAAATCCAACCGTCATTCTTCCCATATCAAAGACGTGACTTCCGTCCCTGGGTAAAGGACTTAATTGTCTTGACCCGAAAGCGAAGTCAACACCCTGTTGCGTCCTCCCTAAGATTCGATAAGTTCACGGGGACGTAACACAAAAAAAAATTTTTGGTGTCAGAAGTGGGATACAAAACGCTCTCGATATGGGAAAGACAGAATGACCGCACAAAGAACCCCAGTAAAGGGATCCGAAGAGATAAATCTGTTACATAAAGAGGACGGAGAACCCCTAGAAGACATTCCCAAATTAGCAGTTCGGCCCTCCGGCATAGCAAATCTACCAACTCTTGGAGCTAATCACCCTCACCTTAATGAAAATCATTCCACATCCTCCGAACCACGGAGATCAGAACAACGGCTAGGATAGCCAAATCGAAATCTTAATCAAATTCAACAAGTTACGATCAGAAATATGCCTGATATTCCTGTCTCAATCAAATACGCCCTTGAAGCCGTGCCGATTTTCGACGGACATAATATTCCATTGGCTTATTTTCTAGAAGGATGCGAGGAAGCACAGCAGATGATGCCTGTGGATGCACAGCAGAATCTTGCGCTAATATTGAGGAATAAATTAAGAGGGGAAGCGAGACGCGCTGTTCACGACGTGAAGCTTCAAACAATATCAGCTTTTGTCAAATTTCTTAAATCGCTATACGCCCCAGCAAAATCAATTTATCAATTACAAGGCGAGCTCGGACGAACTTTTCAAGGAGAAAATGAAAGTGCTTTGTCCTACGCCAATCGCGCTAAAGAACTCGGGAATAAAATCTTTGAAGAATACAAAGCTAATCAAGAAGGAGAACTTAGTGCAGAAACAAAGAAAACTTTAGACGATGACCTAGTAGATTGTTTTATACGAGGACTAAAGCCAGAAATAGAAAATAAAATAAAAAGAGACCAAACTTTCGAGGAAACAATGAAAAACGCGATCAACATAGAACGACAGTTAAGAGCAAGAGATGCATTACGAAACGTACGACCTGCAAGGACCTTCGATTCCCCAGGGCCGCAATATCAACCTAGAGATCGTATCCACCACATTCAAGCAAACACCCCAATCTGTCAACTATGTTCACGAAGTGGTCACATCGCTAATCAGTGTTATAAATTTATTAATACATTTAAAAATAAGGTGCAACCGTTAACCCCACGAGAAAACAATTTCGCACCCCAAATTCAAAACAGTGGAGTAAATAGAACCCAATTCCAAGGGAATTATATCCAAAGAGGAGCTAATGCGCCCCGCGATGGAAATCCGCCTAATAGATCACCAAATAACGCTGCGTTTAAACCTACCGTTATTTGCCGCTATCGTAAAAATCCGGGACATGTAATCGAAGAGTGTCGTAAAAGAGAATACGTAAATGCACTCAGGAATCAAGAAATAAACCGACGATCCCCAATTCCGGAAAATTTTACTGCAACACGAAATTCCCCAAAAGTAAAATTCCAAGCTGAAAACGTACCAACAAAAAATTCGTTTGTGCGCGGTATCATACATGCCGAGCCAGAAGAAAATCAAGAATGTCCTCGACGAGTTGCCGTCGTTCTTTTAAATCGCACCAGCAATGTGCCTGTAATTTCCGTCGAATCTCAGGATTTCATAGATACGACACTTTTAATGATCGACACAGGTTCCGCGCTAAATCTAATTAAAGATTGTAAAATTACGCCCGGAGCGGAAGTAGACAGAACCGACATTATTAGAATCAGTGGAATAACAAAAAACTACGTTAATACATTGGGAAGAGCTCAAATTCGAATTTTAAATTCAACCGTAACTTTTCACCTGGTTGCGGACGATTTTCCAATCGAAGATGACGGGCTAATCGGGAGTGAATTCTTCAACACACATCATGCTGATGTATCATATTCCGAGAAATGCCTTAAATGGGGGAAAAATAATTTTCCATTCGTCAAACTTGAAACTATAGTTATTCCTGCACGCACACGAGGACATTTCTATGTACGCGTAGCCAACCCCGAAGTCAGAGAAGGATATTTACCTAAACTAAAAGTATCCGTAGGAATATATCTAGGGAATGCGCTGGTTACCAATAATAAAGGCAAGGCGTATCTCTATCTAATTAATACTACGGAAGAAGAAATCGAGGTCGCTGTACCTGTTCTAGAGTTATTACCATATGAACTCATATCCAACGCTTCGCAGCAACAAGTTGGAGGTGAAACTAAACCGCCCTCGTCACAAGACAATAAAAGGGTGGACGAAAAAGAAAAACAATATCCACTGAATCACACTGCATCGAATCCAGGACCTACGACAAGGTCCTCTAACTGTGCCCATTTATTCAAAATCGATTGTCAAAATCCTATGGTAACTGAGACTACTAATTCAAGTGACCCTAAAAATCGAATCCAACAAATACTAAATCTGTTACGCTTAAGCGACCTCAACGAAGAGGAGCAAGAAAGTGTTAAGCGTCACGTTGAGGAATTTCAAGATCGATACTATCTCCCAGGGGAAAAACTTATGGCAACAAGCGTCATCCAGCATCGAATATCTACAACGGATGAGCTACCTATCAATACTCGCCAATATCGCTACCCGCCCACTCTAAAAGAAGAAATCAATCGTCAAGTCAATGAATTACTAGATGGGGGAATAATACAACCCTCTCAATCTCCATTTAACTCACCACTGTGGATTGTACCTAAAAAGGCAGACTCCGAAGGAAACAAACGTTGACGAATGGTTTTAGATTACCGAGCGCTCAACCAGAAAACTATTACGGACGCATACCCACTTCCACTTATCAACGAAATCTTAGATCAACTTGGAGGAGCCATGTACTTTTCCACTTTTGATCTCGCTTCTGGATTTCATCAAATTGAGATGCATCCAGAGGATCGCCACAAAACCGCTTTTTCAACACCCTACGGTCATTACGAATTTGCAAGGATGCCATTTGGATTAAAAAACGCACCTGCAACATTCCAACGTCTTATGAATCAAGTTCTAACAGGAATACAAGGCTCCGACGCATTCGTATATTTAGATGACATAGTGATATACGCAGGCGACATCAGGAAACTATATGGATTGTTGGACGCTTGGACCTCCCGGGGAGTACTCTAAGCTGACCGAACGTGCCAAACTATTTAATCGTCACTTCACAAGAAATGGCCATGGCCTGCTCTGGGGAGAAGGATACATTCCGTATAGATGGGGAATCGATAAGTTAAAAAATATAGCCTTACCTGCCAAACAAATCTACGTTTTTGGGAAAGGGCAGGACAAGTTCCTGAAGCCCCTTACAGGATGTCCTATTACGGATATCCAAACAAATACATTGACATACGACCAGCTCCCTCCGATCAAATGTTTCTGCATCCACCATGGAGTACAACTGAAGGAGAAATTCAGTTGCGCATTAAATAATGCTGTGAGAATAAAACGATATCTCCGGCAAAATTGGCAACAAGCCATCAGTGAGCAACAAACTAATGAAGACATGGTTCTTCCCATAACACCACCACTATTACCCAACAACAGCCCCTCACCACCGCATGAGGGTGGCTTGATGTTCGAAGGGCCGGCCATGTTCATATAGATTTCTATATGAACATGGCCGGCCCTTCGAACATCAAGCCACCCCCGAAGCAAAAGGAGCTCAACCGTTCAAGGACTTACGAAAACATACCGGAAAGGGCACGATCCCTACCCGGGGGCGCGCTCGCAATAGCGGTGCTGGCTATATTAGTATGTTTTTCCAACCCCGTGTTTGGCCTAGTCGGGTACGGGGGGGGGGGGTAAAACCGACTCAACATCACCACTTTGTCTCTATTGGATGTCGAAGAGTGCGATATACCACCCACTAGACTAAAAGTTCACGAAACACACATACAGCTGCTTCAATTAAACGAATTTACAAAAACTCCAGTCCTACAATGCAAAATTTCCATCGAACGGACTGTGTTCTACTGTGGAATGCACTCGCACATCTCGCTGGTGGCCTATGGAGAAATGGAATACTTAGACGAAATCAGTCGTGAAGCTTGCAGCAAAATACACCAAACCGGTATCTACCAATACGCGCCCAATGTCGTCATCGTACGAATTAAATCTAACTCCACCACTCATCGCAGCGTGGTATTAGCAGGTCAACTAACGATGGATGGCACATGTAAAGGGACTCAATACTCAGACCCTTACGGAACCTGGAGTGACGTCGTTGTCCAAGGTATCCTCCGGATCACTCTAGTAGACTACTACGCGATAGTTAATATTAACGACAACAAGGTAACTCTACAATCAGGAAAATCGTGCGAACTAACAGGGGGAACCTGCATGGATGTTGACGGAGGTTACACCTTTTGGAGCCCGATACCAGAAGCCGACGACTGCAGTTTCAACCGATACGATGTTCTCTACAATGGACCATCAAAGAAAATAAGAGACGAAACACGCAGATTTGAAGTACTATATACGGTAAATACGCCCGACGCTACGTTCGCCCTTACAAGGAGAGAAACGCGGGTAAAATGTGGGCGTACCCTACACCAAACCGAACATCCCAAACTGTTCATTCTGGAAGCAGCCGAGGACTTTAATTTAGCAAGACGAACCACGATGGAGAACTTCGATATTTTTGCGTATATGAACATGAAATTTGTATATGTGGAAAGGCACGTCCGTGACCAAATGAACCTCCTCTACAGAAAGGTTCTACAGCAAAATTGTGACCTAGAAAGGCAGGTGTTAATGAACGCTCTCTCCACGGCTACGCAAACACCAGACGAGTTCGCCTACCAATTCATGAAAGGACCGGGATATATGGCGGTCATAGCCGGGGAAGTCATACACATAATCAAGTGTGTACCCGTTAACATAATCGTTAGGAAAACGGAGGACTGCTACCTTGAATTACCCGTTAGCAGAACTAACCAAAGCCTCTTCCTAGCCCCAAGAACCCACCTCCTCCGCCAATCAGGAACACAAATCAGTTGCAACGTTTTAATACCAACCATGTACCGACTCGAGGACGCATGGTACAAATTCTTACCAGGACCCATCGAAGGCATGCCACCGCCAAAAATTAAACCCCGAACAAAACCCACATGGAGATACGCCAGCCCCGAATACCTCGCCACAAGTGGAATATATTCACAAGAAGAAATCGACAAACTAAAAAACTATATTATGTTCCCTGTGGAAAAACCAGCATTCCTTAATGTCGTAGCAAGAAGCCTTACCGGGGAGCCAACGGCTCGACAAGGCGTGTCAATCATGAGTTTGATGGACGAAGAAGCATTAAAAGAACTGACCAATAGCACATGGAAAAGGATTTGGAAATCGTTCATGACATTTAGTACCGCTAGCGCTGGTATAATTGGGATATTCATGGTGTTTCGACTAATAAAGCTCATAGCGGATACACTGATTCACGGATACGCGTTACACGACGTATACGGTTGGTCAATCCATCTGATAGGGGCAATATGGAGTTCAGCAACCCATCTACTACTACACTTGAAAACGAAGAAATCTACGAATGGAACTCAAGGGAAAGAAATGCCACTAACACGAGAGGAGCAGGCCCCCAAGGAAGTCAAAGTGCCCCTTTACCCTACTCACAAATTCGGAGAACTAATTAACGGGCGGAAGGAACCCGAAAAATTTACTGTCGCTTACACCCTAGCACAACCGCATTAAAGCAATCGTATAATCCTATATCCACTAACCCTTTTTTACAGAAACAAGAAAGTGGTAGGAGGGAGACGAAATCACCAATAATGAATCAATGGGAATACATATTACCAAGCGGCAGTATCACCCCGGACTACCTGAGAAACAACGAACCTGAAATACTGGCTTTCCTCAAGGGTTTGCGCTCGGCCCAAAGGATCGCAAGAGAAGGACCAATCGGGTATTTTATCATACTTCCATGGTCGCTCCCCATGTCAGAACTAGACATCGCAAGGTCAAAGGACCAAGCCGCTTATGACGTACCCCAATTACACCCACCGAACGAAGATATGGCCATCAGCGCGGTAATGCGGGAATGGCCTGAAACAGTCACACCAGTAGTGAAGACCTGGTCAAGCTCGGAGGAAGAATCACCCCCTGAAACAACCCGGCCCGAAGGAACATCCCCACTAAATCGTGTTACTACAGCAATCAGGCAATGCTTAAGATTATCGAAACGCAAAAAGAAGGGAGGAACTTGCTTGGAATCATCACCAATACCCTTAAGGAAAAACATAACCTTCAACCCCATGTGGTCCAATGAGATAAATCATTATCAGGAACCAACCTTTATAAGTAACTCAACGGAGAGAGATAACGGAGACCCAAAGGCTACGGAATCGTTAACATTCGGACAACCTTCCACATCAGGGACACAACAAATTAAACCACACCCAAAAATTGAAGAAAGCTCGGCAATCGCCCTTATAACCCTTTAAACAAAACCCCCAGAAAATGCGAGTGACCCTAGCAAGGGAAATATTTAAAACAACCAAATAAGTTACACCAATAACGCAACACATGAATACCTACGTTGCAGAAAAACGATACACACTCATACACATGAACGGACTACCCGAAGGGTCACGCCACTTCCCCAGGCCACACTATCATCCTGAACGAGGACCAACACTACCAAGCCGACTGGACATTCTCTACAGGTCGTGGTGCATCAGCGGCAGAGGCTGGCTCCTGACCTCTGCACATCTATTCGCCTGCGACACGTACCACTACCAATACTTCGCTGATTCAACCGAGTTCGAATACTTACAAGATCACACCTTATTCTACTCAGTTGTCCCATGCAACCTGGACTGCATAAAGTGCGGCGAGACACCACTATCGGTTACCTACGCCGACAGCTGCAGGTCCTGTATCCTACAATTCTTATCATCATGGAACGAACTAGACAGGTTCCGCATCGTACATGTAGACGGGAACCCCCGTCCATTTGGACCGGAACCCGTTCCGCCAACATTCATTCAGCCGCCGGAAATCGACCTTCATCATGCTCTAACGAACACACTACCCCCGCAAATCCCTCACGCTCCAATACTAAGCCCAATACCCGACAATCCCACGTCGAGACATCCTCCCGAGGAAAACCAGCACGGGTCTCCCGGAGAAGGAAACACCCCTACACCGCCCGCTGGGTATACGCCCATATTGAAACAATCACAACATTCTTGAATACCATGTTAGATGGAACCTTCCAACATTGCGACCAAGGCTGGTGGGATCAATATCAGAAAGAAGCAACGGAAGATCTGGAATCCATTAAATTGAAGAAAACGATTAGGATAACAAAAATCACTACCGAAACTACTACTATATCACCAGAATAATCAGTACAATTGGTAACCTCGCGAGAACTCAATAAGCATCAAAAACACGGACGACACCAGGAGACTAGTCCTATTCGAAGCAATGGAGGCACTACGTAAAACTACATGGAAACTATCAACCAGACGAGGTAACGCTTCCAAGGTGTGAGTACGAAAACCTAAATCGCACGAGGTCGTGCGAACGGTCATTGCTATCATGCCCGCAATGCCCGATCTCAAGGGGGGAGGTGTTACGTCATGACCCGTTGCATCGCACTCACCGCATAATCCCATCAACACTGAACGATACGAAGAACATCAAGCAGGGAAACGAAAGCCTTTTCTGCACCGCAACAATTATTAAGTCACCCCGATTCTTGTATTACCGGCGCAAAGCCTACACAAGACTCCACTCCAGCCCACGATAAAATACCCGAGGACCAAGATGCCACGGGGAGATCAACTCTTCAACTGACCACCCCACGAAATTTCGCCGCCCATGGCGCATGCCCAAGCCTACAAGAGGTATCCGAATATTCTATATGAAAACTGACGGCACCAAGAAGGTACGTTTTGCTGTTAAAAGCTAAGATCAATATCCAATAATCGTAAAATCCGGAATACAAGCAAAATCCACTACGCGCACGGCAACGAAGGAGTCACCGCTGAGTCAGGCCACCCCTCGGAGGGTTAAACGTGGAGGCGCCACCCAGACGACATAAGGACCACCCACAGCACAGCATCCAACCGAACCAAAGAAGTGGCACTCCTGTCCCACTTTCTTTTACTGTCCAAAAATCATAAACCCGGGAATACAAGCGGTATCCGCCACGCGTATCGCGGCGGGAAGGTCACCCCTGAGTCATACGTACCAGGGATACGAAGGTCCTTCAAGAGCGCCGACGCGTGGAAGTCCTTTCGAGAAAAGACCACCCCCAAAAAGGGGATATAAAAGGAAGGACCGGGAACGAAAGCGCGCAGTCTTCATCGGGTACACAGTCTTAATTCGAATCGCAGTCTTCATCGGGTACGCAGTCTTAATCCGAAGCGCAGTCTTCATCGGGTACGCAGTCTTAACCTCAGCCCCGCGGCCGTCGCTACGCAGCAGTCAGTCGCGGTCAATCTCCAGTCTCAATCGTTCGAGTCTCCATCTCGACCTCACAGTCGAAGTGTCAGTCTCCATCTCGACCTCACAGTCGAAGTCTCAGTCTCAGTCTCAATCGCGAACCCGAAGACCAAGTCTTCGTGAACAACCAGTCCAGCAGTCACCGTCTCAGTCTCAGACTCAACCTTACGGCTAAAGGTACCGTCACCGAAGTCTACTAGTCAAAATCCAACAAGCCCACTGTACGTATCGTCCAGTCGTGTTTCAACTTCCAATATCGGTCAGAGACTCTCCTCAAAAGAAGTCTCAACCCATCGCGAAGTGTTCAATTGCCAAATCTAAAACCCTTACACCACCACCGTATCTTTCGACCTCAAGACTCTGCAACATCTATTGAACTATTGAGTACATCTAAACCACAACCGCTGTAATCAGTGGCCGCCAAGAAAACTCTATTCCCATCTTAAACATTACAATCATTTCGACTATTTAATCGTGTGTTAATGTCGTAACTATTTAATCTCGAGTAGCCATTGCGCGAACACTAGATACCGTTCGCCATACGTGTTAATGTCGTAACTATTTAATCTCGTGTAGCCATTGCGCGAACACTAGATACCGTTCGCCATACGTGTTAATGTCGTAACTATTTAATCTCGTGTAGCCATTGCGCGAACACTAGATACCGTTCGCCATACGTGTTAATGTCGTAACTATTTAACCTCGTGTAGCCATTGCGCGAACACTAGATACCGTTCGCCACACGTGTTAATGTCACAACTATTTAATCTTCATGTAAACATTGTGTGAACATTATACCTTCGGGACATTGTAACCACCATAATCCGAATGATAAAACGATACCTCCGGTAAACGAATTTATAACCACGATTATTAAACGATGATTGGAACGAACGGAACATACGGCGAATTATCCGCAAATAAATGGAGTAAGCAAAGCATTCATGCAAAAGTCTCGCATTATTCGATCTTCTTCGGGGTTCAACGCAAATCCAACCGTCATTCTTCCCATATCAAAGACGTGACTTCCGTCCCTGGGTAAAGGACTTAATTGTCTTGACCCGAAAGCGAAGTCAACACCGTGTTGCGTCCTCTCTAAGATTCGATAAGTTCACGGGGACGTAACAGTATTGGTAAACAATTTTATTAGTACAGTGCCAGTCTTGGTAACCAAGGTTGGTTGAGTCTCGGCTGAAAGTACTGGCCCAGCATTGGCAACAGTACCATGCCACTATTGGTTACCGAGTCTTGGGTTAAGTACTGCCCCAGTATTGGTAAACAATTTTATGAGTACAGTGCCAGTCTTGGTAACCAAGGTTGGTTGAGTCTCGGCTGGAAGTACTGCTCCAGCATTCTCAACAGTACCATGCCAGTATTGGTGACCGAGTCTTGGGTTAAGTACTGCCCCAGTACTGGCAAACAATCTTTTTAGTACAGTGCCAGTCTTGGTAACCAAGGTTGGTTGAGTCTCGGCTGGAAGTACTGCCCCAGCAATGGCAACAGTACCATGCCACCCTTAGTTAACGAGTCTTAGGTTAAGTACTGCCCCAGTATTGGTAACCTCTGTGTGCTGGGCCGACATATGATTACATATCATTGGCGTACCGACTATTTAATTTCACATATATATATATATGTTGAAAATATTTATTCACAATATGTTCTTTACATTTCTCAATCATTCGAGATGCAAGAGTGTTACAGCATATCTACTTCCTTTAATAGATAGTAGTATAATAGTATACATTTGTCATAATCGGTGCGATGGTCTAGTGATTAGCGTGCTTGCCACTAATCGTGCGGATGGAAGGTCCCGGGTTCGAAACCCAGTCGCGTACACCTCGTCGTGAAATGTTTTTCTTCGGAATTTCGCGGCGAAATAAGAAATAAGACTAGTTCCACAACTGGGAGGGCGAACTTGATGACCGGCTGAATTGGTATAGGTTTTCCGCAGTTTCCCTGTACCCCGAACAGATATGTCATGGCGAATACGATACAGGCGGGGAAGTCGGTTGCGGTCGCAGGTGGGGGGGGGGGGGCGGAATTGGAGGTAGACGGGGAAGTAGTTGCAGAACAGGCAATATATAAGGCGGGGGGTAGTGGAATGGGAGGTGGAAAGTCGATGCGGATTGGGGCTGATTAAAAGAGGAAGGCCCCTGTACGGCTGAAAAAAAACCAATAAAAAAAAAGTTTCGTTGAAGAAATTCGGCGTCCTATTTTATGTATGTAAATAAATGGTATAAACATGTACCGGCAAAGTACTGATTTAGGGTTTGTCTCAAGACACTAGTAATAATATCTGGCCCAAAACTGGGCACTTATATTGAGCCAATACCCGTAATCAGTGTCGGGCCGATTCACGGTACCATAAGTTGGACCGGTGTTAACAAGCCAAAGTTGTCTCAATACTGATTTTGCCTTGGGCAAGCCTTGGCCCTTGGTAGCCTACCAATATTAGCAGCTCTGGCATCAGTACTGACCCAAGACTAGGCCAAGTGTCCAGTCTATACACGGGCATGTACCGGCAAAGTACTGATTTAGGTTTTATCCCAGGACTGGCAATAATATCTGGCCCAAAACTGGGCACTTATTCTGAGCCAATACCCGTAAACAGTGTCGGGCCGATTCACGGCACCATAAGTTGGACCGGTGTTAGCAAACCAAAGTTGTCTCAATACTGGTTTTGTTTTGGGCAAGGCTTGGCCCTTGGTAGCCTGCCAGTATTGGCAGTTCTGGCATCAGTACAGTGCCAATACCAAGCCAGTTTGCAATACGTACATGGGGTGGTGCCTACGAAGAAGTTGAAACGAGTTTCACCGCCAACGCATCATCAGACGAATACGAACCGGACGAGAAGAAAAAAAGTGTCACTACATACCTCTGGATTCAAAAATTAGAGCCATCACTCTGGCCAAAGAACATCCAGGCTGGAGTACCCATTTGAGGGCTTGAACCAGTGTAAACGTCTAAAATTACGTGATGTTTCGCGATTTTGTTTTAGTGAAAGGACAAGTAAGAGGATAATAATATTCAAGGATGTTATTAGTCATATCTTGAAGTGAATAAAAACATTTATATTATACAATGGTACAATATGGTAACGCTGGAGACATTCTCGCGAAGCATGCTGAAATTGGAACGCTCTGCGGCACGCAGTGTAAGTGATACAAATTTGAATTTGGGAAAAAAATAAAAAATTCTATTTACTTACATAAGTATAGCTAGAGAAAAGTACGTAGTAATAATACGTAGGGGATTTTCGAAATATCAATTTTTGTGTAATTGGCACGCATTTAAAATAAAAGCTCAATTTTCGACACAAAAAAAGGACAATCATTTGTTAATAACTAATGCTATAACTAACTCATGGAAAATCGCGTACATATTTCACTTCGGAATGTTGTTTTGCAGATGTGCTCAAATTTGGAGTAAAAAGAATGAAAATTGTTAGTTATGCTGCGTACCGTTTTGAAAAATTGTGTTCCGAAAAAAACTATCGACGCCTCACACACGGGCCAGCCACCACCACCGCAGACGCACACGGGCCGGCGGAACTTGTTTTACATGTACCAAACTTCCCCTCTCCCCCCTTAATCTAGATGGTTAAAAGTATCTCCTAAGCCAATTTAAGGGGGGATTTTCTTTTTTTTCGACAAAAAAATCGATTTTTCGCTGACCGCTGTTTCATATACTTCAAAGTGTTGAGAATATGTGTGCAAAATTTCAAATTAAAATTCTCAAAAATGGCAAAGTTATAAGCGATTTTATACCACGGCAGGGGTCACACGGCAGGGGTCGGCGCGCCCGGCAGCTGCCCGAATCTGTTGCTCGGCGGACCATAAAAATAACGGGACAGCATACAATAGGCATTCAATTCAATGAAGGACGAGTCCTAACGGTCGTGCGAGATCGAAATATTCGGTGGAGAGTCGCTCAGTGTCGAACGAGAGTTTACTGGTAACAGACGTATATATCATGCATCGAAAACAGGGAAGTGATACTCATAGTCGTGCTGCTAGACCGATAAAAAAGGAAATTTGTTGAGAAAATTCACACCCGAGAAACGGAAACGACGTTTGCAAGTACGTCGGCCCAGAAACTGTTGACAGCGGAAGACAAAGAAATAATTAGTGACCCGGATCATGGATATCGCATTATCGCGTTTCTATCCGTTTTCTCTGCAATCTCGCAACTTGTAATATGTCAGGAATGCAAAGGACCGATCAAATTTGGCGAATCCAGTTCTCGCGGCTTGGGTTTTAAAATAGTTGTGTAGTGCAAGTGTCGTGTGCAATATATTAATTCCTGTCCTCTCGTCGATGACAAATCGTGTGAGATAAACCGGAGAATGGTTTTTGTGATGAGACTATTGGGAGTAGGCAGAGAGGGTATAAATTTATTTTGTGGCTTGATGGATATATCCCAAGGTTTCAGCACAACCTTGTACTATGCCTCCTTGGAGAACATTTACAGTGGAGCCAAAGCTGTATGGGAGCTGTGTGCGGAAAAGGCAGTGAAAGAAGAGAAAGCGAAGAATGCTGAGCACGGAAATCCAGAGACAGATATTTCTGTGTCGGGAGACGGAACATGGAAAAAGCGAGGATATAGTTCCTTGTTTGGAATCACGACACTCATCGGCAAATATTCAAGCAAAGTGGTTGACCTTGTCGTGAAATCGTCTTACTGTCACGCTTGTAAATGGTGGCAATCAAAATCCGGTACCGAAGAATACGACGATTGGTTCGAAGAACACAGCAGTGAATGTACGGCAAATCACGATGGGTCAGCTGGAAAAATGGAAATTGACGCGATCAAAGACATGTCCCGACGATCTTGGGAAATGCATGAAGTACGGTACGCGAAATACATCGGCGATGGCGACACGAAAACATTCAAAGCCTTGTCGGAAGACAAACGTTACGGCGATGATTTAATCGTGAAGAAAAAGGAATGCGTCGGGCACGTTGAGAAGCGTATGGGCTCGCGACTGAGAAATGTGAAAAAAACGAAAAAACTTGGAGGAAAAGGAAAATTAACCGATAAATTCATAAAAGAATTAACAATTTTCTACGGTTTGGCTATCAGAAGACATCCAGACTCTGTTGATGAGATGTACAATGCTGTGTGGGCAACGTTCTACCACAAGATCTCGAAGAATGAAAATCCTCAGCATATGTACTGTCCCGCGGGGTTACAAAGCTGGTGCAAATGGCGCATTGCCGAAGCCGAAAAAACTCTGGACGAATTTGATCACGAAGCTCTACTGCATGAAGACGTCGCGAATGCTATTAAGCCGAATTACATTGATTTGTCATCGAGAGACTTGCTGGAAAGGTGTTTAGGTGGCGATACTCAAAACAACAACGAAAGCTTCAACGCAACCGTTTGGCGATTCGCACCTAAACACCTTCACTGTGGCGCGAAAACGATCGACATCGCGGCTTATTTGGCCGCAGGGATTTTTAACGAAGGCTTTACAGCAGTCCTTAAAACAATGACGACGATTGGAATCGTCGTTGGCCAGCAAGCATCAATATTCGTCGATGCGCGAGATAAGCAGCGGATAGAGAGGTCAACGAGACGCAGCCTCGAAGCAACGAAAGAGGCTCGAACAAGACGCAGAAGCGAAACTGCTTCACTGAATGAGTTGTTCGAAGCCGAGGAAGGCATTCTGTATGGCCCTGACATAGCAGATTAAATAAAAAATACTGTAAGTACTCGATAGGTCCCATAAACTGTACTCACAACTTTAAACGCGTTTTTCTCAAAACAGCTTTTTCACAACTGGTGTGCGCGATTTCTCAAAAACTATTCAACCGATTGCCTTCAAATTTGGACAGAATGCTCAGCTGACATTCTTTTATCGTTTGATGAAGAAAAAAGGAATACGTTTAATAGTTTTTTTATTTATAACAAAAAATCGATCAATTTTTTTCGAAAAATCGATACTTCAAGTTCAAAACGTCACAAATCGTCAATTTTTTTTTCCCTTCATCGAACGATAGCTATGTGTCTAAAGTAAAATGCTTTTTGGGTTTTTGTTGCAGGATGAACGTGAAGGCTGTAATCGTGCACACCATCAAAAAAAGAACATCGCGCGTCGAGGGGGGTGGGAGGCGGATTTTTTGATGAAATTGTTTAAAAATTTTTTTGTATGTAGTAAACAGATCACTAAAACTATATGCCAAGTTTCACAAGTTTTCCGTTGTATACTTTCTTCACAAAAAAATTCCCAAAAAGCGGTAAATTTTGCGAAAAAAAAGACAATCCCCCCTTAAGAGAAATTAATTTTTGGAAAATTCAACAGTGGTCCCTTGAATGTTATTGTATTTTATTTCTAGTGTTATATGCATGAAACAACTATAAAATATCGTTGGTTACGAACAACATGATGAGGTTCAAAGGTGTCGGTTTTTCCACAAAAAACGGCATTTAAAAAACTTATTATATGCATAATTGTTGAAACTGATTGCCGGGAATTATCTGTATACAAAGTTGAATATAAAAAAAATAAAGAGTTGCCAGCAGCGAGATACGAACCGGGGACGACGGACTTATGAGGCAGAGAGCTTGCTCGCTACCGATTTTCTCGACAACGCTGAAAAAGCGCATCTTGCTGCTGTGCCGCATAACACGCCTAACTATGAGCTTTTCTGACACGCAGTATGAATCGAATCTAAATTCGACAATTGACAGCCTCCCCTTGGAGCCTTTTAAAATTTCTCTCACATCATCTGACGGCAATTAAAAATGTATATCCATGGAAATATTCTATTGCGAAGGCAATAAACGGAGGTTTGATGTGAGAAAAATTGAAAGACTGGCTTTTCTATATCCAGAAGTTTGAGGTTTTCGAGGTTTCCAATTACTGCAAAGAAGTTCATGATTTTGGCCTCGCTGTCTCTAAAGATATCAAATGTTGATTGTTTTCAGTTAATGCAATACAAATACATATTTTTGGCTTCCCAGTGCATATTGATATGAACATGATATTGTTTGTCTGACATTAACAAAAAGCAATCAACATTTCACATCATTAGAGGCTCCGAAACGGAAAACATGGATTTCTTCACAGCGATCGGAGATATTGAAAAATTTATATTTCTCGGTAAACAGGAGCCAATTCATGAACTTTTCTCACATCATCTGAAGGCAATAAAATATACATATCTGTAGAAATAAAAAATGTTATATTGCCTTCGGTTGATGTGAAAAAAGTTCATAGACTGTCATCTCTATATCTAGAAATTTGAGGTTTTCAATGTCTCCGATCGCTGTGAAGAAATCTATGATTTTGGCTTCACAGTCTCGAAACATACAATATATTCATTGTTGTTAGTTAACGAACGACAAATACATGTTTTCAGCTTTATAAGCATTTTATTGTGTTTTTATGTTTACACGCAATGAAGATTTTATATCTTCGAGAACTGTGCAGCGAAGAACATGGATTTTTTTGCGGCGATTGGGGATATTGAAAAATTTCTATTTTCCGGTATACAGGAGCCAATTCATTAATTTTTCTCACAACAATAGTACAGTCACGCTGTCGTCAAAAAACCCCGTAATCGTAAAAAATTAGAAGAAGCTCAGTTTTTTGATAGATGAATCTGTAGGTGCCACGGATGCTAAAGCCACGTTTGCCAAACAATTGGGGTGTAAGGTCTTTTTAAGGGATGAAGGGGATGGAGTGAATTGATGCGAATCTAAAACCCCTACGAGGTCGGCACTATGAGATAAAATGTCCAGAACAATCCGGTCTTCATTTTTGTCCACAGCGCCAAAGTCGAGAAAGTTCATTTTTGGAGTGAAATAGTGGGATGAAATTTTAAAAAATCAGTTTTCATTCATTAACTCATTAGGAAACATTAATTACAAAATTGTTCAAATGAGAACGTTGTAGCCCTTGAAAAGACGCGTCGATCGAATATTTGATCATCTCTCTCCGATAATATCTTCACGCCCAAAAAAATAGTAGAAATATTTTTTAAAAATTGTTCATTGAATAACTCAAAAACAATTGATTTTTCGGGTATGGTTTAAATGTACAAAATGTAGAGAATGTTTTTCTCCATATTGTCGTTTCTATCGGCCACCCTTGAATTTTGCTTTTTCCAACTCCTCTCGGGCGTAGAAAATTCAAAATGAAATTCTGGGAAAACGATTGACCGTACGAACTTGCCGCCACGGAAAGATTTAGAGGTTGAACTCTCAACTACATCCTTATCCACAGCGCTAAACTCGTATCTCGTTGTTTTCCTATTTCGAATTGCGAAGAATTTTTTGAGGTCTGCATGTGACACACGAAGAACTTTTGTCGAACTTATTATTGTCCCTAAAAAGGGGTCGTTTGTTCTTCGGTCTTGATTAGTTCTTTAAATCGTGAGTTGGCGATACGAGGAACCTTGGTAAAAAATTCTACTCGTCCGGAAAATGGCTGTTTGTTTCACGCTTAGAAATTCTCTGACGGCAACTAGAGATGCAACTATTAAAGCGCCTCACTCTGTAATATATTATATTACTATATGTATATATAGCAGGCAAGATACCAGTCAGCTGCCGAGCTGCGCGAGACGATTCTTAAACGCGTTGCTCTTTGGGCTGTTAAACGATTTGTTAATCAACTCTCAAAAAGGCGCATGTACTATGTTTACGATATGATGAATTCACTTTATTCGATTCACCTAAACCGCGATAGTGGACCGACTTTTTTGGCGAAAAAATCGCTCGGAAATTCAGCCGAAAACTATGAGATCTAGGAATCAAGTGGACAGATAAAAAAATGACTTCAACCAAACGACAGGGGAAAATGATATTACACTTGTAAAATGTCATCAGATTTTCAATTCGTCGACGCTTTCTCGCCAGACGTCGATTCAAAGATGAATAAGGACAGATAAAATCCTATGTTAGTGTATAAATCAGTACGCGGCGAGTTCGTCTGTGGGGTTTTGGACAGTGTGGTTAACGGTTTCTTTTTCATTACTTGGCGTCAAGACGCTATCGCGTTTCTTGATACCTGTTATTTTTCGTTTTTTCTATTTTATTCTATGCTGTATTTGTGATTGGCGCTGCCCGTCGTACAGCAACAATATCTACATTAAGCCACCATAATATTTCCATTTTATTCCCATTTCCACGTACGCACGCGAACACATTTGTCTTGAGAAGTTACTGTCAAAATCGTTCGTTGCTTGAAGCAACGCAAATTTTAGAAGGTCCAACATATGTAAAAAATGTCTTTTTTCTTCCAAAAATGAAGAAAAAATTGATTTTTTTTCTGTAGATTGACAGACGATAAAAAAACTAGCCTAAGTTCTAACCAACTTCTCTATCTATTTTGAGAAAAAAAAACTTTTTTATTTCAGATCAACCGGATGGCCAAAAATTAAATACCCCCTTGAGCCTCTCACGTTCGACGGTCCTCCAGGAGATTGTTTATAAGTTCTTCAATTATTATTTTTTACGTAATTTGGTACACAACATTGTTAATGTGCATACAAATAAATGTCCAATCAGCTTACCTATTCCTTCAACATTATTTTTGTATGAATAACCCTGATTTTCGGGTCGTCACAGTAGCCTAACCCCTTAAGTAACATTGCAAAATGAACCGAAAATACGGAAAATTTGTATAAAAATTCTGGCCGTGGACATGTTCTACTTCTATTTAGTCACTCACTTTTCATTTTAGCATTGTTTGTTGTAATTTTCGTTGACAGTTCAGCCTGCAATGTTTGTCATATTTTCATCCAGGTGCATGAGAAGTATTTATAGCTGTTGCAAAAGGCTGTGTCGTTTGTTTTTGTGCATCTGTGTCTGACAATAAGCGTAAACATTAAATGGATTTCATGTATAGAACCGCGCGCATGCGAACGGGCACAGGTCGTGGCCTGGTTGTTCTCTTAAGGGGGAAAACCAGTTTAGACGGTTCGCAAAATCGACTTTTTTATTCCATAAATTGTTAGTAAAACTATTCAAGAATATGTTGCCAAAGTTTCAAAACAAAATTCCGATTTGTTCCGATGCTATGCGCAAGGAAAGTGAACGCCCGTCGGTCGAATGCCGAAGCGCACGGTAGTTAGAACGGAGCGGTCGCTCAGATAATCCCTTATTCAGTTACCTGGCTCAATATCCCTGTACTACGGGAAATTAGAGAGAGAGAGGGGGTTTTCGGCAGATGTTCTTGATTGTAAATTCTCACAATAGAGGCGTTGAGTAGAAAGTACTCGAAGCTTTGGAATATTTCGACAGAGCATCGAGTTTGGTCAGTTTAGCTTCGGCCTTCCTAGCGTGTGTTGAAAGTTAGAAGTAAAAATGTCAGCGTATCCGAAAGGTAATCGTGAGAACAACGAACGGCGTAGTAAACCACGTATGAGATCCTTCCACGGAAATCGATACACCAGGAGTCAATCAAGTGTTAGTGAACATGAAAGTGTCAGCGCAAAAAAACTTTCGAATACTAGCAGTGACAATGTCACTGTGAATCCTCCACATCGTTATAAGCTCATCGAATTTTTCACCGTATTCACAGGTTTGTCGGGCATTCTTATCTGTCGAAATTGCAAACAGAATGTGAAATTTCAAGAAACTGGAAAACCTGGCCTTGGTTTCAAGCTTGTTGTCCATTTTAACTGTGGGTCGAGACAAATCAATTCAGGCCCTTTAGTCAACACTGAATTTGAGATAAATCGTACGATTGTATTTGTCATGCGGCTCTTAGGTGTTGGCAGACAAGGAATGAATTTATTTTGCAATTACATGGACATCGGCAATGGTATAGCTGAAGAAACTTACAATGGAATTTGCGCTCACATCCACGCCGCTGCGAAGGAAGTGTATGAATTCTGCTGTAAGAAAGCTGTAGAAGAAAACAAAGAGAACGAGAAACGCGCAAGACCTGTTTTGAATTTGAAAGTATCTGGTGATGGAACTTGGAAAAAACGAGGATTCAAATCACTTTTTGGTGTTACAACGCTTATAGGATATTACTCCAGATAACTCATCGATCGGGTTGTACGAAGTAGTTGCTGCCAATCATGTGTATATTGGAACAACAAATCGAATAATTCAGCAGAATATTTAGCATGGAAAGAGGATCATGACGAAAAAAGATTGCACGAAAACACATGAAGACTTCGCAGGAAGCATGGAAGTGGAATCTGTGAAAATTATGTTCTTGAGATGGGAGGAACTATATGGTGTAAAATACGGCAATTATATCGATGATGGAGATTCGAAAACGTTCACAGCAGTTGTTAATTTAAATCCTTACGGTGATGAACTGGCAGTTATCAAGAGTGAATGCATAGGCTATATGCAGAAAAGGATGGGAACTCGGCTCCGGAACATCAGGAAAGCTAAAAAACTCGGCGGAGAAGGAAAATTGACAGAGGCTGTGGTGAAAAAGCTCAGCACGTATTACGGCTTAGCGATTCGAAGAAATGTAAAGAGTATCGAAGACATAAAGAAGGCTATAATGACAACTCTTCAGCACATGACCGTTTGGCGATTGGCTCCAAAGCACGTACATTGTGCCCTGAAAGTAGTCGAGATTGCAGCAATATTGGCTACTGCGTTATTCAATAAAGGAAATTCAGCCCTTCTAACGCTGATGAACGGACGAAAACTTGTAGTTCGCTCGCAGAGCTTCAATCTTACCCAGGAAATGGATGAGCGGCACGTGAAAAAACAGAATAGATGCAGCGCGTTGGAGACCAAGGAAGCTCGGCAAGCTCGTCAAGAGGAGATGCAAGCCCGAAATGATGCGTTTGAAGAAGAAGGGTTGCTATATGGTGCTGGCATATCTGATTAACCGGTGAGCAGTTTATATAATTTATCACTGCCCTGAATTTCTCATTTTCGATACTGTTTTGTCAAATGCGTTTTTCTCGCAACGACTTTTTTCAACTCATGGGAATTCTAGCTTGAAAAGTTATTGACCAATCGTTCTGAAAATTTGTGTGAATTGAATATTCTTAATTCAATTACAATCCATATGAACTAAACTGTGAGATGATATTATTATCTAAAATATTTTTTTTATGCAAAAAATGTGAAAATCATGGTATAAAAACATGACATTTTGTTCAAACACCTCAAAAACATGCAATTTTCAACTTTTTCGATCAGAGTTTAGTTTATATTCTTAGAAAATATGTTGCTAACGAAAAAAAACATTAAAATGATTCCAGATAAAAATTGTGACTTCCGGATTTCCGACGAGCACCAAAGTCTAATGGCAACCGTCCATGGATAGCAGCTTCTAACTCCACTATTTCCGGCGGAAATGACTTTAAAAAATTATAACGCGTACTTCGAAACATTAATAAAATATCCTCCAAGTTTAAACAAATTCTGATTATTCTTTCCCTGTTAAAAAAAATTACAAAAAACACTAATATTTCGGCCCCCTAATCTGGTTTTCCCCCTAAAAGCGATTATATCGTTAAGACATTATCCCTATTGATACCAGATCCATGTATCGCGAGTGAACGCGATCGCCATCCAAGCTTTCATCGTTCACCTTTCTGTTTATAAACGCCCAAATGAAATGTGCTCTCCTACACGTAGATTTCTTAATCGCATATCAACTATTGCAATTCACAAAATGTTGGATGTACGCACGGTAATCGAAAGCCGACAATACACGTTGGTCGAGCCTCAGCCAACGCGAGCGTAGGCCAATTGGTACAAGCAAGTGCTACCATGGCACCAGCAACGGCAAGCCCTAACAAATAGGCTGTCTATACGTTGGTACTTGCCTTCACTCGACTACCTTGGGCCAACATGTATTGCTGGTTTAAGAGGGAATGATACCTTATCGCGGTCGGTATGGTAGAACAATTATACATTCCCACGAATCTCTGAAACGGCTCTTCAGATCCCGTCGAAACTTTGCCAAACGACGTCAAATAGATAGATGACTGGCTCTCTTCTTCTCAACTTTTCTGATTTTGAGAAAAAGAATGTAGATTGGCTTATGGTAACCCAATCTACTTTTTTTTGTCTCAAATTTGGAAAATTTGAGGAGACGACAGCCGTTCGTCTATCTATTTGAAGTCGTTTGGCAAAGTTTCGACGGGATCTGAAGAGCCGTTTCAGAGATTCGTGGGAATCTATAATCGTTCTACCATACCAACCGCGATAAGGTATCATTCCCTCTTAAGAGGGAATAACCCAAGCAAACGTTGGATCCAGCTCCGGCAGAGTCGGTAGGGCAGAGCTCGCACGAGGTACTGCACCCTACCGCTAGATGTCACAGCGCGCGTTCATCACGACGAGTGTTCGGAACGGGGTCGGGCGCCTTGCGCCAAGGCATCCTTTGTTGTGCCTCTACACGCACACAAGCAACGCTTGTGTGAGCGTGCGCGAGTGGGTATTCGCTACGTCAGGCGCACGCGGTTGGAAGATTTCCTTTCCGGATGCTGTCCCTTCACAGCGATTACACTCTTTGTGTGGGTATGTACACGTATATACCCACACGCCCATGCACGGTCAGCGTCGACAAAGGAATTCGTCTTACTTGCCAACGCTGACGTCGCACGAAATTCGAAATTTCGCAGCAAGAGATCTTGCAGGTGGCTCACGCTTTTCTACACCGAGATAAATGTTGAAAATTAATTATTTTTAACAATTGACATTTTATCAAATGTGCGGTACTTTCTATGCCTCTCAGCAATTATGATTGCTGCTTACGCGTTGCAAAAACCAGCGGTAAAAATAACACAAAAATAATTGTTTAAACAATTATTTTCGCGTTTATTCTCGATCACGGGAATGATCGGTATATACGGTATGCGCGTTTATTCTCGATCACGGGAATGATCGGTATATACAGTATGTCTCTTAGTAAGGAAATATGATTGCCGTTTGGTGCAAAAAACAACGGTGAAAATTATGCAAAATTGATTATTTAAACAATTATTTTTGCATTTACTGTAGATCACGGGTATGATCGGTAGATATGGTATGTTCTATACCTCTTAGTCAGCAAGTATGATTGCTGCTTCCGCGCTGCAAAAAACAGCAGTAAAAATTAGGCAAAAATAATTGTTCAAACAATTATTTTTCTATTAATTCTCAATCAGGGCTATGATCGGTAGATACGGTAGATTCTGTACCTCTCAGTCAGCCAATATGATGGCTGCTTACGCGCTGAAAAACGGTAAAAATTACGCAAAAATAATTGTTTAAATAATTACTTTTGCATTTATTGTCGATCTAGGGTGCAGTTGGTAGATACGGTATGTTCTATACCTTAGGGTCAGCAAATGTGATTACTGTTTACGCGCAGCAAAAAACAACGGTAAAAATTACGCAAAAATAATTGTTTAAATAATTACTTTTGTTTTTGTTCTCGATCACCGGTATGATCGGTAGATACGGTATGTTCTATACCTCATGTTCAGCAAATATGATTGCCGCTTACGCGCTGCAAAAAACAACGGTAAAAATTACGCAAAAATAATTGTTTAAATAATTACTTTTGCATTTATTCGCCATCACGGGTATGATCGGTAAATACGGTATGTTCTATACCTCTTAGTCACCAATATGATTGCTGCTTACGCGCTGCAAAAAACAGCGGTAAAAATTAGGCAAAAATAAATGTTTAAACAATTATTTTTGTATTTATTCTCGATCACGGGTATGATCGGTAGATACGGAATTTTCTGTACCTCTCAGTCAGCAAATATGATTGTTGCTTACGCGCTGCAAAACGGTACGGTACGTTCAACACCTCTCGGTCAGTAAATATGATCGCTGCTTACGCTCTGCGAAAAACAACGGTGAAAATTACACAGAAAGAATTGTTAAACAAATTATTGTTGCATTTATTCTCGATCACGGGAATGATCGGTCGATACGGTATGTTCCATACCTCTTCGAATCCGATTTTTAAGGGTTGAAACGCACCCTCGAAAATTGGGGTGTTTTTCGTTTTTCGGCGATAACGTTTTAACGGTACGAGATATAAAAAAACTTCAAATTGCAACAATGTTTATTTTTTTGTGTACTATACATTGGAGATGAGAACGATGCAGATATCAACAAATTTCTAATTGTTCATTGTAAAAATGCAATTTTTGTTTCTCCGTTTCTCCGTATCTCCGAGAATTTTTAATCGAATGGGATATAAATTTGCATACATGTAGAGAATGGAAAATTGCGGATACAGATTTTTTTCTTTTTCCAATCTCTCACAATTAAGGAGTTGAAACGGCCCTTCGATTTTGTAGCCAAATGTATCGTAAAATCAGCTAGCTTTTTGCATTTCGGTCTAAATTCACGTCAATATATGTTCGTGTTATGACGCAATGACATATTTGTAACATTCCAGCCACCCTCAAACGGTCGCCCTCTCGAAACGCAAACGTTCAAAGTTACTGCCGTGCGGTATGGACGAAAATTTGTAGAAATGAAAGTGGGTTACAAAGAAAGTACAATAAGTCAAAATAGTCGATACACATTTTCTCGTTTTGGCGGAATGACACTCTTAAGGGGTCAACGCACCATTCAAAAGTTTGTTCTTTCTATAGCTCGTGAACGGGCCGAAATCAAAGTAAAGTTCGAAGCGAAAAAATGTATTCTTCGACTACTAGACGTTCATGATGATAATGATGAGTACAGCAACAAATGACATGTTGTTTATTCCAATAATTAGCGGGGTCAAATCGCACATTCTTGGTGGCCAATTCACGCCACCTCTGGGAGAGATAACCATACCCTCAAATCGTTCATGCAGAATGTGCATCGTGGCGTCCGCTGTGTGGCACGTAGCGCCGTCCTGCTGGAACCACATGTCGTCTACGTCCATATCGTTCAACTTAGGCCAAAAGAAATCGGTTATCATCGTTCTGTACCGTTCGCCGTTGACGGTGATGGCTTAACCAACGTCGTTTTAAAAAAAGTACGGACCAATGACGCCGCCGGCCCAAAATGCGATCCAAACAGTAACTTTTTGTGGATGCATTGCCACCTGGTGAACCACGTGTGGGTTGGCGTTGTCCCATATACGGCAATTTTGCTTGTTAACATAGCCATTTATCCAAAAATACGCCTCGTCGCTAAAGATGATTTTTCGGCCAAAATTGCGGTCCTCTTCCGAACGCTCCGAAGCCCAGTCAGCGAACAAACGGCGATGTCTATGATCATTAACTTTGAGCTCCTGGGTCAGTTGGATCTTGTACGGGTGTAGGCCCAAGTCCCGACGCAAAATTCGCTAAGTTGAAGTCTGCGAAAGGCCGAGTTCTTGCGCTTGGCGAAGAATTTACTGCCTCGCGTTCTCATGCACACTTTCACGGACCGCGGCGATGTTCTCCGCCGATCTGGCGTTCCTTTGACGGACGGGTGTTGGCTGATTGTTTACCGAACCGGTCGTCTCGAATTTGGCCACCAAACGCTGGAGAGTCGACTGCGAAGGGCCACCGCGTCTGCCGTAAAATGGGCGCAACGTTTCCACTACCGAACACTCATTTTGATAATAAAGTTTTATCATTTGGACGTGCTGTTCATTCATGTAATTTGCCATGATGATTTGGCATCAGTGACTGAATAATAAACAGCAGATTAGACAGCCGCCACAAAAACAACATGGCCGCTACAGGCCGCCAACATCTACCCGCGCTAGTTGAAAAATATTCATTTCTTTAAATGCAGTTGGACATTGACCGCTCCAAGAATCCAGAAGTATTACCGATTGGGGACCTGTATTGGGAATATATACTTCTAAGAACCAACGCTTGAAATGATTAGTCGTCAATTTTCCAGACGTCGAAGTCAATAGAAATATATTTTCGGCTCTGAACATAGTTTGTTCTACTCGAGGACCAAATTTGCCAAATTTCGTTTAAAACGATCAACATAGGTGCCAAAAGCTTGCCACTCGCAGAAATCAGAGGCTGTATAGTATAACTGTGTGTTGTTGATGTTTTCGATTGCACTACTGCCCTTCTTTCGCCAATTTGCGGCCTGTATGTAGCTCTAAATTGAATCCACTCTGATCAGAATTAAATGTGTTTTCAGCCCCAACGTTGGCTACGTTGACTTTCACTATTTCTATAAATTTGATAGCTTTATTTTGAAGTGTATCAGCATCTAATAATTGTTGTTTTGTTACATATTTAGTAATCTTAGGTGACACAATTCCATGTTGGTTTTTTAATGTCCTTAGCCAAGAAGCGGATGCTTGGAAATTTACCGCTGGCATTTCTACAATTTCTTGTGCACGTAAGACACATCGTCGAAGATCTACATCATGGACAGGCAGCCTTTTGTCCAAAGCATCATCAAAATTGTTTAACGTGTAGTGAGCTATTTTTGTTAACTTTTCTGTGTAGGTGCCACCCTTATTTATACTATCGGCCCACCGGCGTAAGTGCGGCTCTGATTTCACCTTTTTGAATTTTGTTTGAACATATGATAACTTTCTATTCCCATTTGCCCCGGATCTCCAGTAATCTACAGCTCTTGTCTCGTATTCGTAACTCAATTCTTCTATATCTTCGTACATACATTTTCATCAATTTTTGGATCTAGGTATCGTTTTCCGTGCCAATCTCCTTCACTATAATCTTCAATTACGGCTGCTTCATGCATTTCATTCGGTGAAAGAAAATCCAAATCAATTTCGACTTCCATTTTCATAGGAAGTCCATCCATCGTTTCAATGATCATGTTTTATAGATCCTTACTGAACTGTGTTTCCTCTTCGGTGATTGGAGTGCGAGGCTAATTCATAGCACTTGTCGCTATGGTTAGAAGTTGAATAACATCCACCGAATTAACGTACATTTTTATTCGTATGTGGAACTCAAAATGTATGGCTGGCTTCTCCGTCGTAACTGCAGCAATAATGATCGTTGGTGAATTTATATGACTTGAAACCCAATTGATAAGTGTACACGAAACAAATAACGATGACAAACGCTATTACCAGAACTGCTATTAATCTTTAATAATGCGATTTCAAGGTTATCATCGGGTAGCCAGTCTTCGCACCGTAGTCGCTCTTGGCGAAGATTTATTTCTTTTGTTCATAGATTCTGCTGTTTGTGAAATTAAAGTTAAAGATAAATACTAAATTATGCTGCGTTATACGTTGATAAAAATGTTTGCATTATTCTGTTCATGAGTTGCAGCAGAAACCCCAAAAACGCCGTAATCTCTGCAGATAATGCCTTCGATACGATGAGCGGAGTGGAATTCTTTCGTAACTGGACAAGCACAAAGTCAGTCCGTGATTGCGAGCCTTGCCTGTGCCCATATTAGTGGAAAACTGAAGAGTGATTTTTCACCAGTAATTCACAAATTATTGCAATAAACAACACGACATTTGTTGCTGTATTTTTTTCCTTCGAACTTTAATTTTATTTCGGCCCGTTCACGAGTTATAAAAAGAACAGAGTTTTTAAGAGTGCGTTGATCCCTTAATAGTGTCGTTCCACCAAAACGAGAACCTTTGTAACCAATTTTTATTTCTACAAATTTTCGTCTTTGCCGCACAATTAGAACTTCGAACGTTTGCCTTCCGAGAGAGGGGCCGTTTGGGGGGGGGGGGGGGGGGGCGGTATGTTACAAATCTGCAATTGCGTATTTACTGCAAAAGTACTTGCAACAAATACGCAAGTATTTGCGTCCCCAGCAAATACTTCCTCAGCAAGTATTTGCTGGTGACGCACCGCGAACGACAGCGCTCATATGAAGATGTTAGCGCTTTCGTTCGATCTAGTTTTACACTACAGATTTAATTGTCTAAATAATTGATTGCATTTTCTTCTCGAGTATATAACCCGTTGCCAAATATTGATGTAAATCATGACACACCGTGAGTGTTCGCCGGCGGCCCGATGCAAAATGCGACAATATTTGCAATCAATCATCTAAAGAATGGACTTTTTTCTCGACCACGCATGTGATCGGTAGATGCAAAAAGCTTCGCAGCGCTCAGCAAGTCTTTGCTAGTGACGCACTGCGAACGACAGCGCTCATATGAAGATAGCGCTTTTTTCAAGTTTCTAAATAATTCAATTATTTAAATCATTGATTGCATTTTCTTCTCGAGTATAGCCCGTCGCCAAATATTGACGTAAATCATCACACACCGTGCGTGTTCGCCGGCGGCTCGCTACAAAATGCCGTGACAACACTTGCAATCAATCATTTAAATAATGGACTTTTTTCTCGACCACGCTTGTGATCGGTAGGCAATGCTTTTTTGTACCACTCAGCAAGTGTTCGCTGGTGATGCACAGCAAAAAGCAACAACTTTAGTCTAAGCATGCATTTTGGGTCTGTAGACCAACGTTTATTAACCGTACCAAGGGTAAGCCACGACCACGTGAATAACTGGTGTCTATTCCGATGGAAATAGAATTATTTTTCGATTACGAACTATATGTATCAAATGGGCACGCATTTCAAATGCATTGCGTGAATATTGTACACGAGACGGATCTGCGCCAATTGCTATGCTTGTAGCAAATGCAGCAGCATAAAAATAGTTGTCTAAACAATTATTTTTGAATTTATTCTCGATCACGGGTATGATCGGTAGATACGATACTTTTTGTACCTCTTAGCAAATAGGATTGCTGCTTACGCGCTGCAAAAAACAACCGTAAAAATTACACAAAAATAGTTGTTTAAACAATTATTTTTGCATTTATTCTCGATCACGGGTATGATCGGTAGATACGGTACTTACTATACCTCTCAGCGACAAATATTATTGCTGCATACGTGCAGTAAAATCCAACGGTAAACAAGACACTAGCGCGGTATTTTCGCTTGAGGAACGTGGCAATTTGGAGATAGAACAAAAATATTCGTTCAAATTTTGTTTAATAATTCATTTTTTATCAGACGAATTTTTAATTCCATTTTTGGAAGTGCAATAATATTCGTTTGTCAATTACTCATTGAGAAATAATCAATACAACCTCTGAAACAAAAAAATTATATTGTTTAACCTGGTGGTTTGTATAAAAAATGAACTGTTTTTTTTTTAAGTTTAAGGCCTTAGGCCACTCTAGAGGCCGAAAAGTAGGCTTTTTGGGGATTTTGTTTCAGAAAAACTAGAAAATAGATCAAGATTACAAAAAAGGGTGTTTATCAAACATATCAGTGACTGTATACAATTTTTTTGACGCGATTAATTTCAAAATAGCAGCTGTGCAGCGTTTTTGCGTTGACGTCGCCGTTTTTCCAGGGTCCATGGCCGGACAAACAGCACCTGTAATTTTTTAATTATAATGAGCCAATCCATTTTTTTCGATGATATATAATAACTGCTATAGAAGTACGTTAGGATTTTTTCGATATATTGATTTTTTGCCAAATGACGCGCTCCCAAAGTGGAACGTGAAATATTTGCTTAAAAAATCGTCAGATAATTGTTAATAACAAATGAACTATGCAATATAAAAAAAATCCTACGTACTTCCATAGGCAATGTATTTTTCAAGATATATTCAACATTTCAAGTGAATCGGTTGAAAATTGTCTGAGTTATGTTTCCGGCCAACGTCAAACAGAGACGTCATCGCAAAAACGCTGCACAGCCGGCATTTTAAAATTAATGGCATCAAAAAAAATTATTGTATACAGTTACTGATATGTATGATAAACACCCTTTTTGTAATCTCGATTTAGTTTGTAATTTTTGTGAAAAAAAATCTCCAAATAGCCTATTTTTTCGGCCCTAGAGTGGCCTAAGGCCTTAAGGCAGAACACCACTGTGACCCCCTGTTTTTTGCCATTTTTCAAGAATTTTATTTTGTGGGAAAAAAACAGACATTCGAAATTTTTTTTTGTTTTGTTCGTTGTTCATTGAAAATACATAAAAAAAATTTTCAAATTTTTCACGCCTCATGGTGACGCTGAGGAAGCTCCCGCGTAGATCTGAAAAAAAATACCGAGTGTTTTCGTTAATAATATGATATTTTGAAGAGAAGAACACAGGGATTTGAAAAAATATTGATTTTTAAAAAATAGGCACGCTTTTGAAATTAAAGGACGATTTTCGAGCAAAATTTCTCGTCGAAAATAGGCTATAACTTTTTTTATTATTGAGATATCGAAAAAATCCTATGTACTTCTTTAGGTAATCTAGTTTTATTGATGCAGTCCAAATTTGAAGTCGATCGGATAAAAATTGCTCGAGTTCTGCTGCGTGCCGCACTCAAAAAAGTGGTTTTGAGAAAAACGCGTTCAAAGTTTTAGGTTTGTTAATTTATGCGATAAATTGGAAAAAAAATGTTTTACCTTTAATCAGCGATGCCGGCACCATATAGCTGGCCTTCAAGAAACAAATCATTGTCCCTAGCATCTTTTCTCAAACTTGTAGAGGCTCTTCTTGCCTCTTTTGCAGCGTCTGTGAGCGAGCGCTCCGCCAGCTCGATCCGCGCTGCGTCGGTTTCAACGCAAAAATTGAAACAATTTGGGCCGATAGTTATCCCCAACGTCTCCAAAACTTTCATGAGGCTTCTCAGGCCATCATTGAATAATAATACCGCGATATCAGCTGCAATATCGACGATTTTTTTGCTCCCGGACTGACACTTGGGGGCTATTGCCCAAACTGATTTGTTGTAGCTTTCGTTGTTGTTTTGCGTGAAGCCGCCCAAACAACGCTGCAGCAAATCGTCTCTGCCCAAATTTTCGAAGACTGGCGTAATTGCCTCCAATACTTCCTCTGGAAGAGGCGGCTTATGGCGATATTCAGAAATATTACCGCTTGCGACCGCTCGCTGCCACGAACACAACGACTCAGGGCAGTCGTCATGTTGTGGCTCACTATCTGTGGATATTTTATGTTTGATAGTTGCCCAAATTGCCTTCCTCATTTTTTCAACATCATCGCTGTTCCTCCGAATAGCCAAGCCGTAATATGTGCTCAACTCATCAATCAATTTTCCGGTGAGCTTTCCTCTGCCAGACAATCCTTTTGGTTTTTTCACGATTTCGCGGAGGCGTGTCTCCATACGTTTTTGGACATGATCGATGCACTCTTTTTATTTATCTCGAAACCGTCGTATGGATCGCTATTCGATATACCTGGCGACCCTGAGGCGCGCAGCTGCGCGGGACCCCGAGCGTTACGGAGCGCTACACCGCTCCACAAAATATTCAATATCTCCGAAAATAATTCTTTTTTCGACCTGGGTCCAACGGCATCTTAATCTTAAATGTATTTTAGATTTTTCTAGATGTTTTTCAAAAAATCGATCTTTTGAAGCCGTCACAGTGGTATTGTTCGTTAAAGCGATTCCGAAAGGCACGCTGCGTTGCGATCACAGAACATCCACTCGAAAAGTAGGCCTCAACGGCAACAGCACGCTCCTCACTGTTCCAACGCATGATGGCGATTGAACTATGTCGGGATAAAACTTTAGAGTTTCCCTTTTCGAACGAGACCACTAGCGCTCCGTTACGACACCGACCGACCGAATGGCGCGCATTTTAAAAAAGGAAGTTATGTTGCCGCACCCTGTATTAGAAGCGCGCTTAACGCAACTGGTAAATCTTTAATTGCGATACTTCCTGAATGATTGCAGCTATTTTAACATTTTTTTCTTTGTGGGGTATCTCAAGCTGCGGAAACCGATTCTTCACTCGGATTTCCGCAATCTTTATTAGGGAAGCCTTTTGTGGGGATTTCTTGGGATGCTGTGGAATAGATGTAATATAAATAACGAAGAAGCTTATTAATTTGTACATTGTAATTTTTTTATTACACGAATACAGGTAAATTTGGAAGCACTTTTACCATTTAAACAGCATTTTTATTAATGGATATTATAATTAAACAAGAACAGCAAAGAAATCCGCAAAAAAGGCTTTCCTAATAAACATTATGGAAATCCAAGTGAAGAATCGGTTTCCACATCTTGAGATACCCCAAAATGAAAAAAAAATGTTAAAATAGCTACTATCGTTTGGAAAATATCACAATTAAAGATTTACAACTGGCGCTGAGCGCACTTCTATTACTATATATACGCCGTCTTCGCTTCTGCCGCTCTATGTCACGTCGCGACCAAATGCGTACAATGTCTTTTTAAGCCTAATACGCACGATAGCGGAATTCTCATTTTTCGACGGATCTGAATATTTTCTTTAGAGTTAGGCCTACCACGGCGGAAACGTAGCCTATCCATAATAATATAACTAAGCGTTTCTCGTACCTTCCCACGCGAAAGCGTAGCGGTCTTAACGATATCGAGAACAAATATACAAGCGGGAAAATTTCGCACAGTCTCGTTGTAATCCGAACAGACTCCGAGTACATCGCAGAGTGTCCTTAGGACCAAAAATACACAAAGGAAACCTTCGGGTTACAAGGATGACGAACACGTGAAGCGACACGCAAGAAATGCGTGATGATATTCATAAAGACGTAAATATATAACGACGCAACGATACCGAATGCTAACGACCATCCAAGAGCGGAAAAATGTCCAAATCCTTAAAATATACACTCTCTAGGAGAAAATCCTCCGACCCAGAAAGTTGACGCGGTCATAAAACTGCGTTGATATTTCCCATGCGGACTCGCGGGCCTCGGTCAACAAGCCCTATCTCGAGCGTGCGTTCTTGGCGCCGACAAGGCCCCTTTCGCCCCTTTATTTTTCCGCGCTCCAGATAAAGAAGCGCAGCTCCAATTCCCGGAAATAGAGCGACGGTTGTGGCTATCGCAACCTACTCCTCGCTCCCACTCTCATTTCAACTTATACATATTTTCCACCAATTCAAAAGAATGCACCCCCAAATGTGCACTCTCCCAGGGGGCCAGTCTCCCACCACCTCAGCATCCCAATTTTTCCTACATCCTAGAAGAAGAAAATCATCAAGTCAGAGTGTTCCATCACCACTCGTAGAGAACAGTCTCCCAACAACTTTCATCGGAATAAGTAGAACATCTGTCTCCTGACAGCAAACGCGAAACTTGAACTTCGAAATTGTTCCTCATAAAAACGCGAACTGTAAGAAATCATTTAACTGCCTACGTTGAATGTGTATGTGTGAAACTCGCATATGTAAAAATTTGTATCAACGTGTAAATTCAACATTACCACCGAGCGTACGCAACCGAGGGGTCCGACCTATCTGCGGAGGCCCAAACTCAACCGCTGTAAACCGATTATCGTATCCACGGCGCATCATAAATGTAAGCGAACCTCTATGTATTTTCACGTTGACGAAATTAACTAAATTGGTTAATTTCAATAAATCCCAAATTGTTAATTATTTCCATAGATCAATTTATTTCTTAATCGAGTCACTGCGTCATTCCCATCTTTGCATGCACCTTTTCCTTTTTCACCCTCATCCCGAGCTATTGCGCTAGGCGTAGGCTAAAAAGAGGGAACCGCGATAAAACATATGCCCACGTCCCCTCAGGACGTGACACTATCCCCGCCACTCGACCACTTTCGAGCGTTCGGCGCTTTTTACCCACGTTCGCACGCGTTTTCAACTAACTTTTCGGAATATAATAAAAAATCGAAGATTGACAATTCGTAGCGCAATGGGCCTGCAAGGATCCGGCTGCGAAGCACACGTACATTGCATTGTGCTTGAAACTGTGCTTCGCAGAGAGCGAGCGTGGTCTCTTGCCGCGTATTTTGCTTTGCAAAGAGCCCGCTATGCTACTTTTGCATACACAGGGCCATTGCAGCCTTCTTTGCATTGTGAACATGTTCTCACTTACCTCGAATTACTGCAACATTCTTCATGTAAAAATATTCGTTGCCCTGAGCTTCGACAGAACCCCAAATAATACCACCGGAGGTTCTTTCGTTTCTCCGAAGCCCTTCGCTGGTGGAATGTACTTCTTCTCCTATCCATCATCGCCATTAAGTTCAGTGGCACGAACTCGAATGACACACGGAATCTGAAAAAAGTCATACCCTATTACTCAAAGTTTTCTCACTCACAGTACTCTGGAGCCAGTATTTCTTAACCTCACATCCATTTCTGAGATTTCGCATCTACTTTATCGCGAGAAGAGCTACCGGTAACAAAAGACGTAAACAAAAAGAATAAGTAAAAAGGCGGACAGAGCAAATAGGCAATAGAAGTAAACGAAAATAATTCTACGGAAAACAGAAAGAGTAAAATGAGTACATACCTCCACGTCACTCGCGGTTCACTAGGTAAATCGCACGATAAAAACATTTTTAGTAACTTCGTTGCACGTATCACAACACAAAGCTGGTTTTTGACGCGGTGTTGTTTTCAAAAACAAAAATTTCAGTTTCGAACGCGTTCGCACATAGCCAAATTTCAACTGTTCAAATCTCGATGCACGACATTAGACGATGGGGGCCTCGCCGGAATTCGCGGAAACTAACTAAGTTCTACAAATCTCGGGCGAGATTTCCTCGAAATCATAAACAATTACCTACTATTTATGGATTCCCACGGGTTTTCTGAAATATGCGAAGGAATGAAATGAATGAGGTGCCAAAATAAACTTTTTATTTTCCTTCATTTCCATCCCGACTTCAGCATGGTAATGCAATCTACTTTTGTTTTTCTTCGATTCAAGCAATTTAATGAGAAGACAGCCGATCGTCTATCAATTTGATATTGTCTGGTCAAATTTCATGAGATTCTGAAGAGCCGTTTAGAAAATCCGTGGGAATCTACTATCGCGATCTGCCATACCGGCCCCGATAGGGTACCATTCCGTCTGCCGACAGGCGTGGAAGAAAAAATGAATACTGTAAATCATTATATATATATATATATATTTGTATACATCTATAAATATAAAACAGTTCCGTCACTGAGTGTCTGACGTCCAGACAAACCACAGCCCTAACCGCTGATGATAGAAACATGAAATTAGGAAGATATGTTCCTTAGAACGTGTAGAGGTGCACTAAGAAAGGATTTTTCGAAAATCGATACCTAGGGGGTGAAATGGGGTATAAAAGTTTGTTTGGAAGATAGTTGTATATATTAGGTGCAGTAAAAAATTCTGAGCGTTTTTTCGCTTTATTTCGACGATGAAATTAACATAGTTAGGATTATTCGATTCGTTTTGTTCCGAAACTTTTGTCCATTTTGCAGGCAATTTCATAATCCCGGCATTGAAAAAGTCCTCGTCCCTATTGGTAAAAAAAACTTGGTCAGCTCATTTTCACAAGCTTCCCTTGAGACCAGTTATGTATCATCAAGAAAATTTTGCAATTACTTGAAAAGATGATAATCGCTTGGTGCCAGGTCTGAACTATATGGCGGGAGCGATAGAACCTCCTATCCTAGCTCTCGGAGCTTCTGGCGCGTCGATAAAGGCGTGTGCGGCCTGGCGTCGTCTTGATGGAACACCTGCTTCAATCTGGTCAGTTGTTGGGAGTAGAGGTCCGAACTGAGGTTTTGGCCCGATAGGAACAGCTTATAGTGGATGATTTCCTTCCAATTCCACCAAACACACAGCAAAACCTTCTTGGCCGTTAATCCGGGCTTGGCGATCGTTTGGGCCGGCTCATCGCGATTGGACCGCGATCTTTTTCGGCTGTTGTTCCCGTATGAGACCCATTTTTCATCGCTAGTCACCATCCGCTTAAAAAATTCGTCGACCTCATTACGTTTCAGCAAATAATCGCAGGCATCAATTCAGTCCAAAAAGTTCTTTTGCGTCAATTCGTGTGGCACTCGTACATCGAACTTCTTCTTGAAACCAGCCTTATGCAAATGGTTCCAAACGGTTTTCTGGCTAATCTTCAGTTCCTGGGCAATGGAATTAGTGCTCACATGTCAGTCCGACTCGCCGATTTCCATGATGTTATCGATATTTGCGACGATTGGCCTACCAAGCCGTGACGCATCTTCGACGTCTATATTACCAGAACAGAATCGTTAGAACCATCGCTTTGCTGTTGCATTCAATACTGTATTGGGTCCATAAACAGCGCATTTTTTTGGTCGCCTGCGCCGCCGTTTTACCTTGGTCGTAGTGGTACTGGAGAATGTATCGAATTTTTTTCTTTTTTCACTTCCATTTTCGAATGCTGTAACCCATAACTGGCTTTACCAAGTACAAAACTGCCAAAGAACTGTTTTTAAACGTAATGTCACCTTTAAATCGTCACCTAATATATATATAAATATATATATATATATATATATATATATATATATACATAGGGTCCGCGGCACCCCAGCGGCATCTATGTTGGAGCCATTTTCAGGGACGGTTTTTTTGACGGCTCTGCACGGGAGTTTGTTCTCCTGGTATCTCCTGGTTCTCCTGGAGTGCACTGTCTGTGCGCTAAGAACGCCAACACTTCTCACGCAGAAGGGCGTCCTCTACCAAGCGTACGCTAGTGCATATAACGACCGGTGTATGGTGCAGGTGCCAACGCTTCTCCCACACGTCATTTGTAGTCTGAGCTAGTATATAACCGAATCCGTGAGACGTGTCAACCATGACAAGAGCCTTTCAAAAAACGTGGGAATTATATATCGTGCCATCTACGCAAAGTAGTGTGCTCTCACATCCCAAAATGGCGGAGATTTATATATATAGATATGAGGTATTCTAAGTGTTTTCGACCGGCCTAAAAGCCTGACCTTCTTTAAGGATGTTGAGTCCCAAATCGCAAATGATAATGAAATTCTGAAAATTTGGTATGTTTTTGTATGAAGTATTTCAGAGGTCGTGTAAAAATGTCACGACAATGAGGAAGCTCGTTATTGAACAATTAACATTCACAAATTAAATGTTGTCTTATGGAAACTGATGTAACTTTGCAATAAGTTCTTTCTTGACCTCTCAATTTTGTAATATCTACAATATACTGAAAGCAGCGGAAACGAAACGACGTTTATCGATAAATTTTTTATTTTATTTCTTTTAAAAATTGTTCTTAACAAAATGTTAATTTTTTAATAACAATCTTCCTAATCGTCGTGAAATTTTAACACGACCTCTTAAACACTTCATACAAAAACATACCAAATTTTCAGAATTTTCTTATCATTTTTCATTTCAACCCTTAAGGAGGTTGAAGTAATGATGATAGAATTCTGAAAATTTGGTATGTTTTTACATGAAGTATTCAGGAGGTCGTGTAAAAATTTCATGACGATTAAGAAGCTATTTATTGAACAATTAACATTAACATGTTTCATAGGGACTCAACATCCTTAATCTTTTTCAAAGTTGGTGCTGTTTTTGTATCATATATTTTGAGTACGTAGCATTTTTTCAGATTTTTATCGGCTCGCTAACTCGGCTAACTCGGAGATAAGATTTGACACGTGATACAATTTCAAATGATCGTATCGTAGTGATCTTCTCTTCGTATGAAAAAATGTCCTGTACAAAAAAGATGCGTTTTTCTCCCACCCGCTATTTTCCAAATAGTTTTTAACCACAATAGCAACGTGAGGCTGAGCGTTATCATGTTGAAAGATTATGGACTCGTGTCTGGTCGCATATTCTGGACGTTTTTCGGCTATAGGTCGCTTTAAACGGATCAATTGTTGCCTGTAGAAGTCTCCCGTGATGGTTTGACCAGATTTTAGTATCTTAATTAGTCTCGAATCTAGATCTTAGTCCCTAATTCTTCATCTTCAAACTTTTTCGGTTGACCCGAACGCTCTTTGTCCTTAATACTAAAATCACCACTTTGAAACCGTCGAAACCATTCTCTGCAAGATTTATCCGACGGCGCAGATGCACCATAAACTTCCACAGGCATTCGGTGGGTTTCAGCTGCACTTTTCTTCCAATTGAAACAGAAAATCAACACTTCCCGCAAACGGTGCTTATTTGGCACGAAATTCGTAATTTTCACCGCAGTAAAAATTAGACTTGATGCGCAAAATTCAAAGGTCTGTAAACAATACTTGGTTAAGAGATGTTGATACCAGGGCGACTAGAGAGAAGGCGTGGACACAGCATAGGCCAACACGTAGCGTTCCAGCGTCATAAAAAATCCGACTTGCAATAGTTCCAGATGGTGCCACTGGCAGCTCTCCTGACGATAACGTCTCAAATAATTGTAATAGTCGAAACTTAACGCATGCGCACAACTTATAAAAGAATTTGATTTCGATGTGTCTTTGTGTTCTGCTTTTAGGCGCATTTTTAATATTATTGTGTTTTGTAATATTGAGAAAATCTTCACGAAATTGTTTTCTTCAAAGCCCAAGCTAGAATTATTTTTAATATTGCTCCCAATCAATCGTCATTAAGGTTAGCCTTCAGTTTCTTTTTTCATGCATGTAGTTCAGTTTATGAGAAACATAATCTTTTATGCTTTATTCTCCCTGGAGTAATAAACATAAAATGGAGCATATCTTATAAGTTATTTTCCTTGCAAATACAACTGCAATTTTTTGACAAGTTCCTTTTTTCCTCCAGTTCAGTTGCATTCACAAGCTACATAAAGAGTAATATTGTTTGAACAAGGCAATTTTTTTCGAACTTTTATTCGCATCGGTGATAAAAATAAATCAACTGAATACCCTTCTCTGAAACATATTTCCAATCCACGACAGTCAAAGCTACATTTGTGTTCTGTTTTTATTTTCTTAGTGGTTCACCGCTTAATTGCATTAATTAATAGTTGCTATTATGAGTTTGCAACAATGAGAAAGACAGCAAAATAGGAGAGGTAGACGCAACAGTTCGGTCTCCCACCACGAATGTGCTGTCAACAGCAACCGAAAGCGCGGCAAGAGCGCGAGGCTAGTAGGAGCTATTCGATCGGACACATACGATCGCAGCGCCTCCTTATTCGCTGCATTTTTGCGAACGTTTCGTAAGCACTGTGTGTCCACTCCTTACCTCTAGTCTCTCTGGTTGATACTCTACGATACAACAAAAATCAGCTGTTGCCGTCAATCATTTATAGCACCTAGAGCCATCTTTTGAAAACGGACCGAACTAAGTTGTACACCTAATATATACACATATATTTCACATTCGCGAATTGTTAAGAACAAGAATAAATAAATATATATATATATATAAATATATATATATATATATATAAATATATATATATATATATATATATATATATATATATATATATATATTGTAACGGTTCACTTGCACAGGCAAGCCACCGTCACACAGAACACGCTAGCATCCATCCGTTTACGCGATACCAGCGTATTCTGACCAACGTCCGGAGCGACCAGCCATATCGCCGGCCGGGCGGATCACTTGCGTGACGAATTTGGGCGAGCTCGCGACACCTCGCAAGAGGCTCCGCCCATCGTGAAGAGCCAGACCACCGCGGACTCACTCGCAGGAGTACCCGCCCTCAGCAATACCGATCGCGTATCTTGTACTTTGACCACTCCTATCGTACCGAGAGTACGACCGAGAGTCATCGCGACGCCTCCTCACACCGAGTGCGCGCCTAATATCCTACAGAGGAATAATCGGGTATATCTTACCCCTCGAAATGGCTATAGTATGCGAACGTCCTGGAAATGACCAACGCTGCCACCCCACCATCGGAGTGTTTCTCGGCGGCACGATTCCCTACCTAGTCCTCCGGATCCGCAAGAGAAATGGAATTTCTCCTAACGGGCCTGGGGCTATATAAGGGCATACACGAATCAGAGCGGCACTCTGTCGCAAATTCACACTCAATATTTTACGTAGAGTCACCATCATCCGGAATCCCGGATCATCGGATGGGAACCTTGCTGCCTTCGCCCTGGTCCCCCATCCGTGGATAACCCCAGCTTCGGGTAGAAACTCTATTTCCTCGGGAAGCCCCAGCATTGCGCTGGAAGTCCTACCTTGGGAATAGAGTCGGCGTGGTGATTGTAGTCAGGATTTAGATAATCATCCGATCGCTCGTCGCTAGGACGAACGATCGCCTTTGCACTCTTCCAACGCCCGCATACTCGGAGTGTGTAGTCGGGAAGCGCCGAACGCGCTTCGCTACACGTGAGGGAAACTCCACAACCAGCTTCCCTGGTTTTTGGTCCTCCTCGCCTGGCACCGAGGAGGTCAGCCGTCCCTCCTGGACGGCCCCGCTATGTGCACTCGAGGAGCCCGTGTTTTCCTCGAGTCGGCGCATTATTATAACGCTAGCTCAGCTAGCGCATGAGCGTCACGGCATGGCAACCGTGCGCTTTGTTGCATTTGGCAACTCGTGCCACCGGAATTATCCGCCATACCCCAGACGAACTTCATCCAACGTGCATACGCTCTCTTGTTACAGAAGCGGGCACGAAAACGGCTTTTCGCGTACCAACGACGCTCGCGGTCGACTCGAAGAGCGAGCGAGAGATCAAGATAAGCGAGAGAGAGAGAGCGACCGTGGAACCGCCCGCGCGCTGTGACTCGCGGTAATCACGTACTCGTCAAATCCACCAGGACAGACTTTCTCGCCATTCCTCCTTGACCGTCGTAAATGTTGCCTAACCCGACCAAGTCATAGAGTAACCACGGAACTAACATATAACAAATTTCATTTTTTGCACCACTCAACGACAACACAAAATCCGAAACCTATAAATGCCGATGATGACGGATTACGATGGCGTCTCTGAGACCCTCAATAACTACTGAGGCATCTCCAAAGAACCACCTTAAAGTCCGCTCCATCATTCCTGGCACCTTAAAATACATCGTCCTCCTGGAGGCTACGGGAACCCCTTAAATTTTCCAACGGCGACGAGTTCGCCGGATATCCTCGTTTTCCCGAATGACCGAAAACGAAAGGTTAACTCTCGCGTAAAATCGCGAAACGTTACAATATATATATATATATATTATACACGAAAAATATGGTAGTTTTAATATTTTCAATTCAAAGTACGATTAATTGAAATACATCATTATTCGTTGGAAAAAACAATATATTCGAATGAAGGATCCATTCACCTCGTGTGAATAAACATATTTTTTCATTAAATATATCTTTTATACAGGGTGGATCAAAACTATTATCACCTTAGATATCTTCGAAACTATAAGGTTCACAGAAATATTTGCTGAAATGAAATTGCACAGTACGAAAGGGGCCATCCGATAGCGATAAGTTTTTTTGCAGGTGGAGGTATTTCGGACATTTGAGGGTCAACTCCATTTTTTTAAATGATTCGGTATGTTTTTTTTCTGCATCATGAAAGAGGAGCTTAAAACGAGTCCAACGACCTATAACATAAGGTCATTGAAGGTCATAGACAGTACAGAAAGGCGATAATACTTACAGTTTCGGTAGTAAATAAAATTACTACGTTTATACTAAGTGTTGGAAATGACGACCATCGGTATCAATGCAACATTGGATTCTTTTTTCGATTGATTGACTTGCAAGTTTTACAGCGTCAGAAATTATTGATGCACAGGCTGTAATAATTCTTTGTTGCATGTTGTCAAGCGTAGTTGGTACTTCGTTGTGCACTTTATCTTTCAATGTTTCCCATAGAAAGAAGTCTAAAAGTGTTAGGTCTGGGGAACGAGCTGGCCACGATATTGGAACGCAGCGTCCAATCCAACGATTTCGAAATTTTTCGTCGGGTTGCCTTCGTGCAATCAATGAATAATGTGCTAGACATCCGTCATGATGATACCACATGGTTTGTCGTGTAATTAAAGGCAATGTATCTTTAATAAAATTACTGTAGATGATGCCATTCAAATCTCCATTAATAAAGAAAAGGACCAATAAATTTAGTACCTATGATTCCGCACCATACATTCACAGACCATTGTCTCTGGTGTTCAAACCTGCCGCAGCCTATGTGGATTTTCCGTTGCACATGAATGCATGTTGTGCAAATTAACGTTCCCATGATTCGTGAATGCTGCCTCGTCAGTAAATAAAACGATTTTAAGACACGATTCATTGTTTTCGACCTGACGTTGAACCATTCGACAAAACTCCACGTGATTCATGAAGTCGTTCCCAGGCAATTCTTGGTGAAGACTACCATGGTACGGGTGAAATTTTTGCCGGTGCAAAATGCGAAGTACGCTGCTCCTACTAATGCCAGATTAATTTTCAATTTGTCGCGAACTAATGTGAGGACCACGAGACACACTTGCGAGCACACAGATTTCCATTTCTTACACACACACACACACACACACACACACACACACACACACACACACACACACACACACGCACGCACGACGCACGCACGCACGCACGCACGCACGCACGCACGCACGCACGCACGCACGCACGCACGCACGCACGCACGCACGCACGCACGCACGCACGCACGCACGCACGCACGCACGCACGCACGCACGCCCGCACGCACACGCACACGCACACGCACACACACACACACACACACACACACACACACACACACACACACACACACGCACACGCACGCACGCACACGCACGCACGCACGCACACGCACGCACACACACGCACACACACGCACGCGCACACACACACACACACACACACACGCACACACACACACATTTTTTAATGTTCGATGCGAAGGCTGAGACCGATGTGGATATCGTTCACCATACAAGGTTTTTGCCCTTACATAATTTTGTTGGCATTCGCCATAAATAAGAAGCATATCGACTTGCTCTTCAAACGGATACATTGTACTCGATTGACCGATTTATCGATACTAATCTTATCATGTTTATCTTATCATGCAAACTTATTAAAGTGTCCTTGAAACAGTGTTTATTTTCAGTGAAGTGAGCGGTCAGTATTATCGCCTTTCTGTACTTTCTGTACCTGTCTAAGAAATGTGTGAACGTACATAATAACGTACGCATTGATATTGATGGTCGTCATTTCGATCGCTTACTATAAACGTAGGAATTTTATTTACTACCGAAACTGTAAGTATTATCGCTTTTCTGTACTTTCTATGACCTTCAATGACCTTATGTTATAGGTCGTTGAACTCGTTTTAAGCTCATCTTTCATGATACAGAAAAAAACATACCGATCCATTTAAAAAAATGGAGTTGACCTTCAAATGTTCGAAGTACCTCCACCTGCAAAAAAACTATTATCGCTATCGGATGGCCCCTTTCGTACTGTGCAATTTCATTTCAGCAAATATTTCTGTGAACCTTATAGTTTCGAAGATATACAAGGTGCTAATAGTTATTGAGCCACCCTGTTTATTTAAAAAACCATCTATTCCCATCAAATATGTATTTAGTTTAACAACTGTATCAAGAAATACTTGACACAGATGCAATAAAATATATCAAAAACAAACAGAATCATAATAGGCCAGAGACAAGGGAAACAATTATTCGGTTTAAGGCAGGATTCTACTTTGAGACTTAGAAAAAAAATCGAATTCTTTTTTTACATTTTTCGAAAATAAATATATTCAGGAACATTCTCTTAAAATGTTTAATGGATTTAAGTAGTCTAACTTCACTTTTCTGCCCCTCAAACGTAACTACCTGAGCACGCTAATTCGACGCGCTGACCCAACCTCTTACCTGGCTTTGTTCGCTCGAGCAGCTGCTGTCAGCAACTTTGAACGCGTTTATCTCGAAGCTACTTTTTTACACCGCTTGGTGCTAAAATTTCCGAAACTAGTGGACCAATTGTTATGAAAATTTAACCACATATTCTGGACACCTATAGCAACCAGCTGAACTATAATTATTTAAAAATGTTGATTTTTACTATTTTCTTTCCGACAAAAAGCAGTAAAAAAACATGCAATTTTTTTCTTCCTTTTTTCGCCGCAATTTTGTTATTTTTGCATGTAAATTAAAAATTATAGTTCAGTCGGTTGCTAGTAATGTATTGAATTCAAAAATTCAAAAATTTTCTGCTTGAGATTGTCCATTTTTGAAATTTCAACACCAGCGCAGACCCACAGCGGTCGAGGCGTTGTATTCAAATGGTGTTTTTATATGTCAAAAGTGCATAAAATATATAATAAAACTTTTTTAAATGTTTTTCAAGAGTGTATTTTTGTATTTGTATTTCACTTCCTCTTGTACAACGCTTTGGGCTTTTTACATTGCCCTCGCCAGTTTCGTACACTTTTCACGCTTATCTCTAGGACCTTAATACTATTCCTTATTATTAAATTCTTAAGGCCTCTAGTCCCCCGAATCTCCCGTGCCTGCTAGTCTAACTTGAGCCTATCCACGCAGTCACGTTTCTTCCCTTTTTACCCTTTCAAACTGTTGTATGTACTCGCAGACTTCCTTTACTACCCCTCCTTTCAACGCCTCAATCCAGCAGTGTTCAAGGCTATCTCCTTCCCTTCCCTTTCTCCACTTATCGACCCCTTCTACCCATTTCCGACAGATCTTTCTTCCTGCTTTTTCGCATTTTCAGATATGCTCTATCGTTCCCTCCTCCTTCTTGCATACTCCGCACATCCATGTCTCGAACCCTTTTTCCCCCGTTTTGCCTATGTTTTCGCCCCTCAGCCTTGCCCATTCCTCTTTGACTGCTCCTGTCAGCCCTCCCTGATTCCAATATCCCTCCTCTCCCACAGTCTCCTTTATCGCCTTGTATATTTTATTGTATGTCGATCTGTCCTCCCCTGCCCGATCCTTTTGGATATCTTGGTCCTTCTTATCTATCCCTTCCTTCAAAATCTCACCGACTTCTTTCAATCTGCCCCCTTCTCTCATCATGTTTAAAATCCTTCCTTCCCCCACTTCCCGCATGGCGTCCCTAATTTCTTTTCCCCATTTCGACTCGTTCCCGTTTCCTATGCTCCTTATCTCTTCCCCTAGGCAGATTTTTGGCCACCTCTCATTGCCCATGTCCAGAACCTTGAGCAGGTAATCACCTGCTCTTCGTCTCGCCTTCACCTCTATGCTCCTTTTACCCGCCTCCAACTTCCAGATGTAACCCGGCGTGTTTCGTGCTACTCCCATTGCCATTTTCACATATCTCGCTTGCAGTCTCTCTACCTCCTCTCTCCTCTTCCACCCCAAATAGCATCCCCGCCTTCACCAGCGACTCCATCAGCTGCAGCCTATACTTCAATGTATCTATCTTCGCTCTTTTCAGCACCCCCCACATCGCATTTGCCGCCTTCCTCGCTTTTGCCACCACCATGCTTAGGAGTAGTATGGGGGCCACTATGGCGACCCCCACTCCTCGGCCCCACTCCTACCCCCACTCCTCGGCAGCCGAGGTGGTGGGGATGGAGTGGGGATGAGCGTGCTTATCCCCTCCCCCGCGCCCCAGAGGGGTGCGGAGGGGGGGAAGGCCGGAGTGGGGGTTTCGCCATAGTGGCCCCTTTTTTTTGCTGGGGATGACCGTGCTGATCCCCTCCCCCGCGCCCCAGAGGGGTACGGAGTGGGGGTTTCGCCATAGTGGCCCCATTTTTTCTGCTTTCTGAAAATTCATTTTTAGTTTGTTTTGCTCACCGTTGCTGCTCCTGGTGACGGTGAACTTCGAGGGTACGCACACACACACACACACACACACACACACACACACACACACACACACACACACACACACACACACGCCCACACGAGCACGAGTGTCACGGCTCGTTCTCCCACCCCTCCGGCTCGAACGAGTCGTCAAACCCGTCGTCGGGCCACCCCGCGTCGTAAAAAGCGACGGGTTCGGGCCCGTCGTTCAACGCCGCGATGAGTACCGTCGCGACGTCGACCCCGTTGTACATGCGTACACAGGGGAGGGGGGTGGCGCTTTCGGCCACAGCCACGACGACGCGGTTCTCTACGAGATCCGCGAGCAGGTCCGAGACGAAGGGGATTGTTTCAAGATGCGCGATCCCCGAAACCGTGCACTGAACCACGAGGCCCGCAACAAACGCGCAAAAGGGCGCGGGGGTATACAGCGAGTCCGCGTCTACGTACCCGCTGTACCCCTCATCCACGAAAAAAACTTCACTGTATCCCTCGGAGTCGCACGACACTATGTTCCCGCGGAGTACGTCACAGCCGCCCGCGGGGATTATCACGCACGACGCACCCGGCGCAACATCGTCGAACGGGAGACGTACTCCTGCCCGACGCTGCACGTAAAACGCGTACAGGGCTTCACGCAACCACTCGTGCGTTTCGCCCGTCGCCACTGTGCGTATATATACGGCCAAACCGTCGACGCGGGAAACACGGCACGCGAACGGCGCCACAGGGAGCTCGAGGCACTCGGGGTACATTTTTGGCGAACTGGTGTAAAAGAAGAAGAAGACGAGACGCACGCGACGGAATCTGAAGAGCAACTGAAGCTCCTCGTCGTATGAAGAGCATCTTTTGCAGATTTTGACAGGTCAGCATAATTGCACGCGCGCGAGGTAGCCGATGCATCGTTCTACGATGAGCTCACCCGACGTTGAGCGCGATCGTTCTACGATGAGCTCATCCGATGGCGAGCACGGAGTTTAGATAGCATAGATGCAAGCTAAGCAATGAGCTCACCGCACGAGTTCGCGAATTATGCTGACAACTGTCAAAATCTTTTGCGCAGCAACCCGCAAGGGAGAAACCGTATTCTCGGTCTCCCCTCTTTGTGCAGTTATTCATACCCGCTATAGAGCGCGCACACCGACGGACACGAGCATACGTGTGCCATGCATCGGGCCGCTTGCAGGCTCACACTCGCACACACACACACACACGCGCCCGCAAGGGAGAAGCCGTATTCTCGGCCTCTCCTCTTTGTGCGGATATTCGTACTTACTATACAGCGCGCACACCGGCGGACGCGAGCATCGGACCGCTTGCCGGCCCATACACACACACACGCGCCCTCGTAGCAGCCCGCAAGGGAGAAGCCGTATTCTCGGCCTCTCCTCTTTGTGCGGATATTCGTACCTACTATAGAGCGTACACACCGACGGGCACGAGCATACGTGTGTCGCGGAATCGGGCCTCTTGCTACTACATGCATACGCCCACGTAGTGGCTCGCAATGGAGAAGCCGTATTCTCGGCCTCTCCTTTTTGTGCGGATATTCGTACCTGCTATGGAGCGCGCACACCGACGAGCACGAGCATACGTGTGTGCGGCACCGGACCGCTTGCTACTGCACACGCCCGCGCGGCACTCACTGACGTTACCCCCATACATCCTTATATCAGCTTATTCAGAATTTCAGCCTACATCCTCGAGAACATCGCAGCTGAGAGATAGCCTGTATATAGCATAGCATACTTATACTCGTTCTATCTTTTTTAAATAGAGAACGCAGGCTCTTAGAGAACGTTGAATTTGAATTCGACTATGATTTTTCTGGATTTGGTTTAACATAAAACTTCTCCGGCAATAAACGCTCGACGGAGACGTTGATGAAGATACTTTCAGGAATGTTCGCGCGTCAGCAAAAATGCAGCTACGCGAAATATCGGTTTACACGCTCGGAGAAATAAATCTCGAGATTTTCAAAAAGGCTATTGTCTCCGGATGTGATACATGTATGTGTGATAAAACATACACACACACACACACACACACATTGTTCGTGACAACGCGAGCATTTGAACAATTAATAAAAGCTGTCAGTAGTGATCTAGACGGCGTTCGATACATTTCTCCGGAGCAGCTATGGATAGCCGTAATATACGTACGTGCATTTTAGATCTTCTTCGCTTGGTCAAAACGCGGAATGCACAACTTCGCCGAAGATGTAATAATAACTGGTGCACCGAATTGCGCTATTTACCGGAAAATTCTCTCATAACTCGTTTGAAATATGTGTTATGGTGGTCTCCGCTGCGAGCCCTTGTGACGGCCTATAACAGAGGTCTGTTTAGAGGCTACAGGGTTCTCCTATGTGTGTTTGAAGAATTACAACACAGAAATCTCGAGGCTGCTTCGTGCACACGTAATCTCATCAATGAAATAAACGGTAAGTTGTGCTCCGTAGCGTGCGAGCATCTTTTTTTAAGTGTGATATCGTGGTAATGCAGAAGTACCCGCAGATTATCGCCGACTCTATGAAGCGAGCTCCGATGAAGAAGCTGCACTCGCCGAGGGGGCGCAAGCCGTGGAGGAAGAAACAGCGCGAGATGATGAAAGCCGGCATGGCGATCATTTAGATCCCGTGATTGAAGGACCATCGCGCAATAATTGCACCGACTCTGAAATGCTTATGGGTCCTGATCTACGCCCCGCGACCAGCAACGAGGAGACTGTTCATAGACTTCCTGATTACCTTCAGCTATCCCCCATATCAGATGTTGAAGAAGAAGAAGAAGGGGCACTACAGCAGCCGGTTCTAAGTCCAGTAGATATATTTGCGGATATTTCCGCCGAGCAATCTCGTTTCAGTGACGCTGAGACCCTTGCCCGCCCGTCTACATCCAGTATGGGGCACCCGTCCGAAATATTTTCCGGTAGTAACGAGTGTAAGTATTAATAATAATAACCCATTATCATACATTAACAATACGTTTTTATCAGGCATTAATAATAATAAAACACATGCAGATTTGAATCCTCGTTTTAACGAGAATAACCCCGGGCGTGGCAACGACGACGGCGACGACGACGCCGACGACGACGACGACACCGATCAGGTTGCAAGTGAGAGAGGCAACATCATGCTGGAGCAATGGGCTCGCGAGATAGTCAACGACGCGCAACACCCTGCTGAGGAATACGAGCATAGGGACAATCAGCTATGGATGTGGCCTTTTGGAGGTGACTCGCCACAGCAGCAGGGTGAAAACGATCTACCGCACGATGATGATGATGATGATGATGATGGTGTTGATGACGATTGGCTAAATCGTCTTTTAGGCTCGAGCGACGACTCAGGTAAACGAACCCTCTTTATTACTCGCATCGGTATATACGTTATCGGTTTTGCAAAGTTAATATTAACTTGAAAGATTTTGTTTGCAAAAATAGAGAGTGAGCTATTATATTTTACGGCAGGTTATGCATCAGTATCTCTGCTGTTTGATGAAGACGCTTTGTAGACGTCCATGGTTAGAAGTAGCAATAACATCAGGTACCTTTTGAGCTTACTTATTGGCAGGGTTAAGCAATTTTAAGCATTCGTACTCTTTTTTACAGGCGTACAAGAAGGTTTCGGCCGTAGACGGCAGCGTGATGAGTCCTTCGACGATGTACAGCCACCAGACGCGCGTATTGAGATAATCGAGGAGGCTCGTCGGTACTTCAAGCGTTTTAAACTACGAGGCCGAGAAATCACCGTACGCATTCGTCAACCCCCGCCTGGTGGCCATTTATTACCATGGTTGGAAGGAGCGTTTCGTGACCTTTTGACGTATATCACAGCGTCTTGCGAGGCTGGCGATTACATAGGTATATCGTTTGCCTCGAGCTGTTTACCGCACGGCCCCGTTTGGCTCTCGTTTCGGCCCGTTAGAGATTGCGCATCCGATGATATTTGGCAGTTAATAATGAGCGTTGCTCAGAGTGCTGCATCATTGAATATTGACGATGCGTGTATAATCAAAGCCAGCATTGTCAGGGGTGTTGAGGGCACCGGCAGAAAGCGCTTAACGCATGAGGGAGTAGCAAAAAAATCCATTCTCACGATACGCAATAGCGATACTCTGTGTTTACCACGGTCATTGACGGCGGCGCGCGCGTATGCCGAACGGGGTGAAATACGCTCAGGTAGTTTACACGCAAACTGGCAACGCATGAGGCAGACTAACGGCTCATTGCAGAAAAATGCTGCTCTTGAATTAACGAATGCAGCGGGAGTTATAGTACCGCCAAACGGCTGCGGGGTCCGTGAGATTGCTCTCTACCAGAATTATCTCGCGCAGCACGGTATTGCCATAGTAGTTTATGAATTTCTGACGTTCGGGCGGGGGGATGCACCTTTGTTCGACGGCTCGCAGCAAGTCTCAAATACTTTTGGCAAAATCGAACACACGCTGCACATTTTATATTACGAGCGTTCGCATCATTATCAGCCGATATTAAATTTACGAGGCGCCGTGGGAAGCCGCGATTTTTGCTCCTCGTGTAATTCGCAATACCGCAGATTTGGCCATAGATGTTTAAAAAAAAAGTGTCCTCGCTGCATGACGTCACCACCGTGCGATCCCGAAGTAAATGTAGCTATTCGATGCGAAGCGTGCGCGCGCGATTTTTACGGGCTGCAATGTTTCGAAAATCATTTAATTGTTAAACAGTACAGAAAACGCAAATCAAACAGCGTGTGTGCCTCGCTCAAGCGGTGCCGCGAATGCCTGAAAATTGTCAGGCCTCTCGATAAAAGACGAAAACACATTTGCGGCGTGGCCTTTTGTAAAGCATGCAGAGCGGATCGACCCAATAATCACATGTGCTTTATGAAGCCTATTCGCGGCGGTCAAAGCACGGGGAAAATACTTTTTTTATTCTATGATTTTGAGACTCAGCAATGCACACAGGTACCAGGCGATGCGAATACTTTTCTACACGAGCCCAACTTGTGCGTAGTTCAACGAGTTTGCACGTATTGTTGCACTCGTGATTCGATGACAGAGCCATGCGAGTATTGCGACTCTCGACAGTATGTATTTCGACAGCAGCCTGTGGGACAATTGGTCGAACTTGCTATGCAGCGTGTCGAGCATTTTTCGCGTACTATCTGTATTGCTCATAATGCCGGTGGCTTTGACGCGCAGTTCATTCTGCGCTATTTAATTGAAGAAAAAAAGGTCCAACTGCCGAGTATAATTATGAACGGTACGAAAATCATTTCGATGCGTGTTGAAAAACTTGTTTTTCTCGACAGCCTAAACTATTTTCACATGCCTCTCAGTGCGCTTCCTAAAGCCTTCGGTCTCACAGGCGCTATCGTTAAAGGTGTTTTCCCTCATTTGTTTAACAGACCGGAAAATCAAAATTATGTGGGTCCCCTACCAGCCGTAGAGTATTATTCTCCCGACACGATGCGCCCCGCAGAGCGCGAAAAATTCTTAGCCTGGTATCACGAGTCTAAAGGCAGAGACTACGTGTTTGACTTTTCGAAGGAACTCGTAAGCTATTGCACGGACGACGTCACGATCTTGAGACGCGCGTGTATGGCTTTTCGTGACATGTTTATAGCCAACGGCCGAGTTTGTCCGTTTGACGAGAGCACAACGATAGCCTCGGCCTGCTTCAGTGTCTTTCGGAAAAATTTCCTCAAAGACAATACGATCGGTATTATACCGTTGGGCGGCTATAGGTGGGTGCATACCCAATCAAAAAAGGCAATTTCATGGCTTGTATGGATGGAGCACACCCTCGGAAAGCGTATTATACACGCCGGCCGTTCGCGCGAATTTAGACTACCTCAAAATTTACTAGTCGACGGCTATTATGAAACAGGGAATACCGCGTACGTATTACAATTTCATGGTTGCTATTGGCACGGCTGCCCTCAATGCTTCTCCCTCAATAGAGACTGTAAACAACGCGGTGATATATCAATGGACGAGCGGTTAGAAAGAACTCTTGCTATAGCTAATAGAATTCGCTCGGGAGGTTATCAGTTAACGGAAATCTGGGAATGCGAGTGGGACAGGCTTTTGGAAACTAGTGCCGAAATTCGCGGGCTCATACGGGATCATCCGTTGACGGCTGCGGAACCCTTAAACCCTCGTGACGCTTTCTTCGGTGGTCGCACGGAGAATATGGTGACGCTCTACGATGTTAAAGAGACGGAGCGCATACGCTACGTAGACGTCTGCTCTCTGTACCCGTATATTTGCAAATTTGGTAAATACCCTATCGGACATCCGAAAGTATATATAGGCGACGAATGCTTAGAGCTGACAGGACCCACTAGTGATCTAGCGCGTGTCGAAGGCCTGGTGAAATGTACCGTTCTACCACCACGCGATCTCTACCACCCTGTTTTGCCTGTGCGTATGCATCAGCGACTGTTGTTCTCTCTGTGCCGCACATGCAGCGAGATGATGAACGAGGAAGAGTGTATGCATGACGATCCGGACGAGCGTGTGTTCGAGGGTACCTGGGTTGCCGATGAATTGCGAAAAGCCGTCTCATGCGGTTACACGATACTCCACATTGCCGAAATCTGGCAATACGAAGTAACGCAATTCAGTCGTGACACGCAATCGGGAGGTTTATTCGTCGAGTACATTAACACCTTTTTGAAGATCAAGCAGGAGGCGAGCGGCTGGCCTGAGAACTGTTTGGGCGATGAATCAGCCCAGGAGCGTTATATCGCTGGCTTTGAACAATCAGAGGGGGTTCGTTTGAATCGTCAGTCGATAACCAAAAACCCCGGCCTACGCTCAGTCGCCAAACTATGTCTGAATTCGTTCTGGGGAAAATTCGGGCAACGCGAAAACCTGCCGCAAACAGTCGTAGTATCAACACGCAAAAAACTTATGGAGTTATTAACTAATCCAGAATACGATATTACAGGTATGCTGCCGGTGAACAATGAAATTCTTTACGTCAATTATATTAAAACCGATGAGGCTGTGGTACCCTCAAGTATAGCTAACGCCGTAATAGCTGCATACACCACAGCACAAGCGCGTTTAAAACTGTATGGTTACCTGGAACGTCTGGGAAGACGTGCGTTGTACTGCGATACCGACTCCGTAATTTATGTAACGAGAGAACAATCTGAAGCCTACGAGCCCCCGATAGGCCAGTTGCTTGGCGATTTAACTAACGAGCTAACCACCTATGGCGAGGGCAGCTACATAAGAAGTTTCATTTCCGGCGGCCCTAAATTTTATGCATTCATCGTGCGTGCGCCTGACGGGACAGAGAGCGAGGTTTGCAAAGTTAAGGGTATCACGCTTAATTTTGCAAACAATGCGTTAATAAACTATGAGTCCGTACGATCCTTCATCGTGGACGAGCGAGAGGATCCTATTGTACTGAGATACGACGCCATTAGACGTACAGAACTTCACCATGTTGTCACGCGAGGTGAGACAAAAACGTGCAAGCCGTCGAGCATTAAGCGAAGACGTGACGGCCGGTATGGATCGCTTCCCTACGGTTATCGCCATTTGTAAAATATACTGGAAATATATTTTTTACGTAAAAATCCGAAAATCTTATTTAATATTGCACTGAGCCTAAATTTCCTCATTTACCGCTATGGAGACGAGGTGGCAACATCCCTGGACTTCTATGATCTGCGGGCCGACAGGCTGCGGTAAAACGTATTTTGTTAAAAAATTTCTGAAATGTATCACGCGTATGAACAGCGAACGTTTCGAGAGAATAATATTCTATTATTCCGAGTGGCAGACAGCATATACGGGGTACGGTGATGCTATAGAATTTCGCGAAGGATTACCCCAGACTGCCGATTACTCAAACGACCCCCGCGTGAAGCTCTTAATTATCGATGATCTAATGCGTGAAGCATCGAGCAATGCCGTTGTCGATCTATTCACCAAAGGCAGTCATCATAAGAACTTGAGCGTTATTTTTATAACGCAAAATTTGTTTCATCAGGGCCAAGGCCAGCGGGACATCTCTTTGAATGCTAATTATATCGTTATCTTTAAAAACCCTCGCGATCGTGCTCAAATACAGCACTTGGCGCGCCAAATATGTCCCGAAAATCCACGATTTCTACAGGAGGCTTATTACGACGCAACATCTAAACCGCACGGTTATTTGTTACTAGATCTGAAGCAATCAACACCCGATAATTGCCGATACCGCACATGTATTTTCCCTGATGATACACGCCATTTCGTTTACGTACCGCGAAAGAAATTAAAAAGCGGTGACACATATGGAGAATTGCCAGTTCTACGCCTGTGATCGCACGCAGCGGATCGTCTCTTTGCAAGAAGAGTGTTGCGATATTGAACGCTCTTCAATATCTCACCAAAGAACAGCGTGAGGCTATTTTGCGGAAAGCGGATTCTCGTATAATACGCTGCATTTGCGAGTGCGCTTTAAACGTTCTTCGCGGTAATATTCCTCTCAAAGCCAACCAGCGGAAAAAATTGCGCCGCCACGTGCCTCTTCTCAGGCGCTTAGCGGCAAATAGAGGCTGCTGGAGAAGTAAGAAGAAATTTGTCATTCAAAGCGGTGGATTTTTACCCCTGCTGCTTGCCCCAATCCTCGGTACCATATTGTCAAATCTAATTGTCAAATAATGGAGCATGCCAGGAAAATGGTTCTGGTGCCCGAGGAGTGTCTATTACAACTAGATTCCCAAAAACGCAGCGTCAGCGATAGTGAGGCACGACCGATGAGCCAAGCGGAGAAAACAATTACGGCGACTCTGAATCGTCTTGATATGGAGATGAGCGAAATTTTGAAATCTAACGAGTATGGCGACGAGCGAGAAAAATGGCTAGCGTATTTGCGCGTATTACAGCGTTATCTACATTTCGTCGATGGCGAACGAGCACAGCTGTATCATGATCTTGTGAAGGAACAAAAAAAAGACACACACCCCACGGAAAGATCAACATCAGTAGCAGCAGAAACACGAATGAACGATTCCATTATCGTTGAAAGTGTACCTGCGAAATTCCGCAGTAAAGCGAAACTCTTATTGCGACGCCTACATGATGCGCCGTCCTCAGATTTTTCTTGGGATGCAGCCGGCGTGGTTTCTGTCAATGGAGAAACAATCAAGCATTCAAATATTGTTGATCTTGTGAATGACGCAATGCGTGCGAGAAAGATGGCCAAACCGACGGGCCGTAGAGTCTTTGCAAATTTTTTAAGGGCTATACAGGCACCTCGTGAATTTGTGGGAAATGACGAACTATGGCTGGAAACGCAAGCCAATTCAACATTACGCTCACCCCACGGTAACAGCACCACCGACGTTGATGACGACGGTGACGACGAGGACATTAGCGATACCGGTCATTCCGAGTTCTACAGCGGTAGCGAGAGCAACAAATTAGCCGCGCAGAGCGGGAGGGGTAAGAGAAGGCGACTCACCTGGTCCTCTCTCAAACTGTCAGTATGAAAACACTTGAAAAAATTTACTTTGATCCTTCAAATGAGGCGTCTTTTTCCGGTGCTACTAAACTGTTACGCGTAGGTCGTAAAAAGAAAATCTCCCCAGAAAAAACGATACAGTGGCTCGAAGCACAGGATGCTTTCACACGGCATAGAGCGATACGCCGGCGATTTCCCCGGCGCATCTACAATGTGCAGAACATTGACGATGTTTGGGAGGCTGATCTTGTAGACCTTCGTTCACTCAAAAGTTATAACGATGGCTATACCTATCTTCTTGTGGTCATAGATGTGCTCAGTAAGTACGCGTGGGTTGAACCGTTGTACGACAAGACTGCTTTAAGAGTGGCTAACGCTCTGGCTCGTATCCTCTCGCTAAAAAGCACAAACGGCCGATCTCCCGTTTGCCTACAATCGGACAAGGGTCGGGAATTTACAGGGTCAGTTTTTCAGACTTTCTTACAGAAGCATAATATTCAGTTTCGGGCGAGCCGCAACCCTGACGTAAAAGCAGCTGTTGTAGAGCGCTTCAATCGAACGTTGAAAGAAAAAATGTGGCGATACTTCACGTATCACGGCATTAGAATGACGCCCGCATCTGTGACGTTGCTTACGTCTGCCAAAGCGCGCGATAATCTAATACGGCGATATAAACAACAGCATCCTGTACAGCGGTCACCTCCTAAATATAAGCTGGGCGATATTGTCCGCATCAGTAGCGCGAAGGCTGCCTTTGCTAAAGGATACGAGAGCGGCTGGAGCAGTGAGCTGTTTAAGATACATCGTATATCCGTGAGCAGCCGACCTATCGTGTACGTTCTGCATGATCTCAACGACGAGGAGATTGACGGCATTTTTTACGAACCCGAGCTATCTAGAGTCCAAAGGTGGGGAAAGAAAAAGTAGGCGCTATGAGCGACACCGAGTTTTTTGTAGTTTTACCTAGCAATAGCAGCATGAAGTACTACCCTAATAACAGGACGACGCAATATACCACACACTTGCCACAAAGTGTAAATTTACGCGGTAAATGGGGCGTTTCCTTAGCCGAAATACACATACCGATGACTGTTCTACACGTGCCGCCTGAAGGTGAAACAAACTTTATCAGCTTAGTGACGAACGCAGTGATCCCGGGCGTTGAGGCCAATGTCGATTTTAAAAACGAGCGTGCTTGCGTACCATCTGGGGTATACCGTAGCGTCTCCACGCTACTCGAAGCAATTAACCAAATTCAAAGTATCGCAGGACATTTGAAATTTCAGCATACTCTTAACGGCTATGTCTCGGTAGAGCGTGTCTGCACCGAGTGCAAAAATCTAGAACACGCTTTCCACTGTTCCTCCATAATTAACAAAATTTTAGGCTTCACTCATAGTACGGGTCTTGTGGTAGCGAATCAGTATATTGCGCCGCAGCCGGCTAGTCTCATGAACGGTATACCCAATATGCTATTTGTTTATACGGATATTTGCGAGTCCTACATGACCGGCGATGTACACGCGCCGTTATTACGTGTCGTTCCCTTTGACATTGATAATAATTATAATTACGGCTCTGTGAAAATCAAAAGTTTTTCGCCACCGCGGTACATACCTCTTCTACGTACCAGCTTTCAATCGATAGATATCGATATAAGAGATGAATTCGGGCATTGGATGCCATTCGAGGGTGGAACGCTAACCGTGACACTCCAGTTCAAACGCCTAGCTTAGCTGCGGTAGAGAAAGTGAGAGAGAGAGAGAGAGAGAGCAACATGAATTACTACGATGCGTACTTTGACGCACAAGTAGGCTCAGGTAGAACAGGGTACGGGGGAATTAGCCAAGTATACATAGGGTCGCCGAACCAGAGGGGTCACGGTATCGGCAGTTTCCTTGGCGGCCTTTTCCGGCGCATTTTACCTCTCTTAAAACAAGGGGCGCGTGTTGTCGGCAAAGAGGCTATACGGTCAGGCCTTAATGTGGCGAGCGATATAATGGATGCAGGAATTCAGCCTAGGGAAGCCTTCAAATCGCGTTTGCGCGAATCGGGTTTGAGTTTGAAGCGAAAAGCTGAGGAAAAACTCAATAGTCTTATGCAGGGCTCAGGATATAAGGCCTCGAAAATTCACAAGCTTGCGCATTCGCTCAGTAACTACAGCGCGCGTAGGATCGGCCTAAAAAAGAAAACAGCCGCGTTGAAGAAAAAACGTACAAATTGTGTTAAAAAAAAGAAGAGAACAGCTAGAAAGAGAACGCCGAAGAAGAAGAAGAAGAAGAAGTCGCGAGCTAGGACAGTGTCAGATATCTTCTCCTGAAAATGGCGTTCTTGCATGCCCATTCGTGTGAGTGTTTGAAGTCTGAGTTGGAACTATTCTCACTACCGCCAACTCAAACAACCATCGAGGGAACGCAATGGGTGCACTATAAACCGATCTCATCTCTGACGGATGATTCACCAATAGAATTTGTGGTACCTGGCCAAGGTGACGAATACATCGATCTTGCTCATACCATGCTAAGCATACGTGTCCAAATACGCTCGAGTGCAGTGAAACCCGACCCTACCATTAGAGTGGGGCCCGTCAATAATTTACTTCATTCGCTGTTCAATCAAGTCGATGTATTTCTCAATCAGAAGCTCGTATCTCCACCCAATAATGCTTATGCATACAGGGCCTACAATGAAAACTTATTAAATTATGGGCAGGGTGCGAAAAGCTCTCATCTTTCAAGTTGCCTGTGGTACAGTGATACGGCCGGTAAAATGGACGATGTAGCAGAAGCTAATGCAGGCCTTACTAATCGTCGATTGGTCCTCAATGGGCGCAATGAGATCGATCTCCTCGGCCACCTCCATTGCGATATTTTCAATCAAGAGCGCTTTCTTATAAACGGCGTGGAGATGCGATTACGCCTTGTACGTACCAGCGACGCATTCTGTCTTATGACTTCCTCGAAAGATTTCAGCATGCATATTACCGAGGCATCGCTTCTCGTACGCCGCGCTAAAATTGCCCCTGGTATACTTTTAGCTCACGCGCGAGCATTATCAAAATCTACAGCAAAATATCCTTTGACACGTGTCGAGGTTAAGTCTATATCGATGCATGCAGGAGTGCACGGCGATACTTTGGACAATGTTATACTGGGCCAACTGCCTAAGCGCATAATTATAGGGTTTGTCGATAATAAAGCATTCAACGGTAACCGCGCGTTGAACCCGTTTAACTTTCAGAATTATAAAATTAATTATCTCGCGTTATATGCTGACGGTGTCCAGATACCGTCGAAAGCACTCCAGCCTAACTTTGACGACACGCATCTATATGTGGATGCGTATCATACATTATTCTCAGGGACTGGCATTCACTTTCTCAATCAGGGTAATTCAATTACTCGCACAGCGTATCCCTGGGGCTATTGTCTTTTTGCGTTTGATCTAACGCCCGATCTTTCGGCGAACAGTAACAGTCATTGGAATTTGGTGAAACACGGTAGCGTGAGGCTCGAAGTACGCTTCGGCGAGGCAATAACTTGAACGGTAAATTGTGTCGTGTATGCGGAATATGATAACGTGGTGGAGGTTGATGCTTCCCGGCAAGTTATTGTAGATTTCAGCGGTTGAGCTCTCCAGTTCGAGAAGAGCACTCACAGCAGAACCATCATGAGTATCGCGATAGACATACAAGGCTTGACGGATAAGCACTACAACTTTATACCGAAAGAAGTGGCTGTTGCGTCAATCGATTCATCGTGGCACGATCATTGGATCGTCGCTCCACCTCACACATACAGACAATTACCGTCGGATGTGAAAAGAACGAACGAACGGGTGACGCGGGAGCATCACGGTATAAAATGGTTCGAGGGTCATATACCATTACGCTGTATTGAGAGAATTTTGAGGGCAATCGCTACCGATTCTACGCGGATATTTGTACGAGGTGTCGCTAAATCGTCCTATTTAGCGCAACTCACCGGCTACTATATTATAAATTTGGAGGAGGATGAGGATAATATCTCATTTCAGCATCTTCCGGGGGCCGGTACACATTGCTCATATCACGCCGCGATACGGCAAAATCAATCGTATAAGTGTGCCCTGGATAATGTGATGAGGATTAAAACGCTGCTCTGTCAGAGTGAACGTCGCGAGTCGCTATGGGAATATAGGACAACAACAACGTTATCGGTTGGTTTGCCCTGCGGCGAGCCCTGCTATGAACAGCCTTCAAATCCTCGACTCTCTACGTGATATAAAAAATCACGCTGTTGGCGTATACCCCGCAGATCGCTTACCAAAAGTTTGGACAAAACCAACGGCTATTGTCGCGAATACTGATGGATATAAACAGCCCGGTACCCACTGGATCGCCATGTACGTCGATCGAGAGGGACGCGGATGGTACTTCGATAGCTACGGACTACCACCAATCATCCCGCAGCATCTCCGTCGACTCCGAGGAAACTGTAAACTCTTCCGATACAGCACTGATCAGCTTCAAGCTGCGGATTCGCAGTGCTGCGGACAGTATTGCATTATGTTTCTTCATTATATGTGTACTGGCTTCGGTATGCATAAGTTTAGAAGCGTATTTTCAAATGATCTATCACGCAACGATAAAATAGCTGGCGACTACTACAAGACATTTAGCCATAAGCAGAATAAAGCTACGCGTAAAATGTTCAATAAGGGTCTGCCTGCAGGAGGCAGCAATTCCTTCAATCATAAAAGTTTACATTGTGTACAGGGCTGCTGCTCCCGTAATCGCTAACCGTTCAATAAAATGATGACACTTGGAATATTTCTCTGTGTCTCGAACTTTATTCAGCGGCGCATAGCAACAACATCGTCAGCAATTTTGCTAGAGGCTCCGTCTGGCGCTCTTCGACATCAGCCATTTTGTTTTGTGCGACTCTTGGCGAAACGCGGTGGGGGAAGCTGCGGGTATGGTGGGAGGGTGTAGCAGAGATACAAGGGATCAGTCGTTCCGCATTGTTAATTGTTCTCGGGCGGCAACAGCAGAAGCATATGCAGAGGAAGCGGTGCGAGTTAAAAGTTCGCGTTGAAGCATTCTTGCAAAACTTAGCTGCTCTTCAAATACTCATTCAGAGAAGAACAGCGTTACAAATTTTAACCCGTGAAATTCAAAAGCTCAATATCAGCGATGGACTTCTCCCAAATCAACAAGATCGGAAAGTTGTCGGGCTTCCTGCCGACGAAAAAACTGTCGGAACTTTCGCTAAAAACCGACTACAAGATTTCCGATGTACGGCCAGTAAAAACACGCTTCGGGCCCAGAATCATCATTGAAGTGGACAGGGAGTTCGCGTGCTTTCTACCATCCAGATTCACCAAAGTTCTGGAAAACGAAACGCTGTTCCGACAGATGGTGACGGCTGCGCACGAGAATAATCTTCTCATGGAGTTCTTCGGGGACGATTTCAACACTCTGGAATTCAAGCCAGCCGCCGAATAGTGCAGCGTCTGCAGTTCCCGCGAAAGACAACGACATCTCACTCGCGTGATTCAGTCGACCCAGAGCAGCCATGGCAAACGAGGCTTCCGATAATCGCTGCTATAAACCGTGCCCGCTGCTACTACAAATATCCCATAATCTCAACAACTGCTTGACAAAAAGTGTGCGGTTGGGTATTGAAGTTATCAGTGCTAATCAATTACACCCTGTCATGCGTTTCACATGCGACAGCAACGGTTGGACAACGCTAAATACTCCGTCGTGGTTGGATTTTCGCGAACGTCTCTCTACGATCACAGCGTATCTCAATGGCGAGGGAAACACTCCTACGGTCCACACCGTGGTTTCCTGCGATAGTTACAATTTAGAATACGGTGAACATCTTAACCGGCCCACCGTAACTATCCAAAATTGCAACGACTACGGAGCAAACGCTATACACCGTGCGGCGCCATTCTTCACCTTCATAAAAGATGACTTAGTCGTGCTGCAGCTATTGGAGGAACGCATAAACGGCTACATGGCATGGCTTCATCGCTCCACCGAAGACGTGACAAAGTGTAAAAATGCACTTGTCAGCGTAATCGCAGCCAAATTATTCAGCATGACAGCGCGTCGCTTACGGCGACGGGTTCGTAAAAGGAAGACGAAAATTCAGGAAAGTGTTCAACGCACCCTATCCCGTATACCCGGCGAACTCTCCGCACGCGCCAGAACAAGCGTCACCGATAATCTCATTAACCATCAGTTGAAACGGTTAATTAACAGCGATATCATGTACATATCATAAAAATGTATACTTTGTGAACATATTTTAATAAAGCAAAAAAAAAAGGGGCCACTATGGCGAAACCCCCACTCCGGCCTTCCCCCCCTCCGCACCCCTCTGGGGCGCGGGGGAGGGGATAAGCACGCTCATCCCCACTCCATCCCCACCACCTCGGCTGCCGAGGAGTGGGGGTAGGAGTGGGGATGAGGAGTGGGGGTCGCCATAGTGGCCCCCATACTACTCTTAGGTGTTTGGCCACGGAGTTACCTGAAGAGAACCAAACACTCAAATATTTAAACTCCTTGACTACTTCTATCTTTTTCCCTCTGTACTCTCATTCTTCGGTTCTCTTCCTTTGCCCGCCCCTTCTGAAGACTACTACCATTGTTTTCTGTACGTTGACTTCCATTTTTGATTTTTCCTCAAACCTTTCCAGCCCTCTCAGCATCCTCTGCAGCTCCTCCTCCCCCTCCGCCAGCAGCGCTATGTCGCCCGCATATTTCAGCCCGTAAAACTTCTTTCCACCCATAACTGTCCCCCCACTCGTTTTCCTTCCCATTCTTTGTCGATGGTCTCCAAAACCAGGCCGAACAATGTTGGGCTTAGCGGACACCCTTGCTTGACCCCTTTCCTCGTTTCGAATTCCTTCGACATTCCCTTTTTCGTGATCACTTCGTTCACCGTTGTCTCATAAATCCCTCTTATCATCCTATGCATTTTTCCTCTGATCCCCTTCTCCCAAATTTTCCTTAACATTATTGGCCTGTCGATTTGGTCGAACGCCGCTTTGAAGTCTACAAAGGCGACAACCAACTTTCCTCCTGTTTCCCTCAGCCTGTCATTAATCAGGGCGTTCAACACGAAAATGTGGTCTCCCGTCCCTCTGTTCACCCTGAATCGCGCCTGACTCTCTTCGACCATTTTTTCGGTCTCCACCCACCTATTTATTCTCCTTATCATTATGCCCGCCACGATTTTGTAGCCAATATTCAGTAGCGACACCTCCTGTAGTTCCCTAATTCCTCCACCTCTCCCGCCTTGTGCAATTCCTTGCCTTGTGCAATATTCTCGCCAGTTCCCACTTTTCCGGCAATTTTTCATTCCCCCAAATTCCGTTTAATATGCCCCACAGTTCCTCCTTGGCTTTGAGAGACAGGTTTTTCAGGAATTCCGACAATATCCCGTCCTCCCCTGCCGCCTTGCCGTTTTTCAGCTTTCTTAATGCCCTCCATACTTCCTCCGTATCAATTCCCCTGTTCCACTCTGAATCAAGTTCACCACCTTCGTTTTCTTCCTCTTCCCTCGGCGCTCTCTCCCCCGCCCCTCGGTACTCCTCTTGCCGCCTTCAGCCTTCTCCGATCCCTCCTCCCCCATCAGTTTTTCAAAGTGCCCTACCCAATCTTTCTTCTCTATGCTATCCCCTTCTTCTCTGTTCCTCACTTTGAACTTTTTCACCGCCCTCCACAACTCCACCATATTCTTACTCCCTCACTTCCCCCCATCTCTCTTCCATCCACTCCTTTTTCTCCCGTTCTCTTAGTCTCCTCCATTTTTTTATTTCCTCCCCCAGTTTCCTGTTCGTTTCCCTGCTTCTTCTTTTCGCGAAATTTTTCAGGGCTCTACATACAAGCTTTTTTGTAACCTACTCTCCCTACTTTGCCAACTCCTCCCCCCGCCCCTATTTGCTTTCGATGTTTTTATCATGCCGGTAGCCACCGCCCCCTTCCATATCGCTTTCTTCAGCTTTTCCCATCTCTCGTTCGTTGTACTCCCCTCCCCCTCCTTCTCTCTGGCTTTTTCCGATTCCTCTTCGTGCTTGTTGCTCGTCTTTCCATCTGAGTCTCCCGTCGCCCCTTAGTTCCTCCCTCGTTTTCCCCTTCCGCCTCCTACTTTCGCCCCCCCCCCATCCTGCCAACGAGAAAATCACTGGCAGGTGGTCTGATTCCACCCTCGGTTCCACCTTGATCTAGCTTACTAAGCTTTCTTCCTCGTCTTCCACCCATAATATTAAGTCCAGCACCGACTCTTTCCCCTCCTCCCCACTACCTACGAACGTGACCCTGCCCTCCTCAACCCCTTTCACTCTCCCATTCATCACTCCTATACCCATCTCTTCACAAAATTTAAGCAATTTCCTTCCTTCTGCTTTGACCAGTTAATCCTCCGACTCCCTTTTCCACGCCAATCCCCCCGTTGTTTCACATTCTGTGATTGCCGCGCACGTTCCTATTCTCGCGTTCAAATCGCCCGCCATTACGATCCCCACTCCCTCCTCTGTCCCCTTCTCTATTCACTCTCTCAATTTATTTTCGGTCTCCTTCATTCCCTTGCTATTGTAGACCCCTATTACCCACGTGCTCTTCCCCTCCCCACTTCTCCTTATCTTCAGAACCAACCCGTGTTTCCAGTTTTCCACCTGGCATATATCACTTAGCTCCTTCGTGAATCCGATTAGGTGCACCCCGCTTGTTCTCCCTCTTCTTTTCTTCCTCTCTGCTTCTTTTACCCACCATTTATATCCCTTCCCCACCTTGCTCAGTCTCTTCTCTTCCCATTTACTCTCCATCCACGTCTCCTGCAGTATTATTACTTCGTGCTTTTCCAAAAAGGCACTCGCTTCCGCCGCATTCTTCATTCCCGCCACATTCCATAGTACTTTCTTGTACTGTTCTTCCCCTTTACCCTCGAAAAAAGGTTCGCTTATTTACCAGTTGCCCCTCCCGTTCCACCCAGTACCACCATTCTCTGTTCTGTAACATTTTGCCGTACCCCCGCTCTTTCCGCTTGCCCCTGCTTCCTCCTCCTATCCACTTCGCACGCAATCCACCTCCTCACCTCCTTCTCTCTGTACGTCAGATCGTCCGCGAACGTGATCCACGATCCTACGCCCTTCCTTCACAACCTTTATTTTGTCTCGCATCATTTCGAATGTTACCACTGCCCCCCCTTCCTTTATTATCTGGCTAATTTTAACCTTCATGTCCAATTTTTCCTTTATCAAACGGTTCACATCGTCCACTACTCTCCGTTCATTCCCAACCGCATTCACTTCCCATACTTTAACTTCTTCCGTCTTCTTCTCTCTTGACATTCTTCTCTCTATTCACCTTCCCCCATCGGATCTGGTTGCCGTGGCTCCACTAATCATCGCTGGAACCGACGGAACTCGGTCCATTCCCCTTCCTTCAGTGCGTCCCACGCCCGGTCCTGCACCCCTGTTGCCCTGCTGTTACTTCCGTTTCTTCTCGCATCCGGTCCTTCTCTTCCAAACCGCCCACCTTCCTCGTCTCTCTTTCCGGTTCTCGAGGCCCCACGAAATCCTCTGCCGCTTGGTGACGTGGACCCCCTTCTGTTTTCTGCTCTTTTCGATAACCTCTCCTGTGGACCACTGTGTACCGCTTGTCCCCTTTCCTCTCGCCTCCACCTTTCTTCACTCCCGGCCCCATCTTCCCAATCTCGCCCGTTCTGTGCTTCGCGTCCTTTTTCTGCACTCTCGCATTTCTTCACGTTATTGTTCTCATTGCCTTCCGGCTGGCGTTGTTTTCCCGGATCTTTCACGTTTGTCTTGCTTCCTTGTTGTTCCTCCCTTTCCTTGATAGTGTTCTCCAACCCCGCTGCCCTCTTCTTCCACGCGAACATTTGCTCCTTCAGCTCCTCCTTCTGCTCCTTCTATTGTACTGCCTCCCTATATGCCTTATGCTTCCACTGCTCTGACTCCCCCAGCAATTCTCTTATTATTCGGTCCATCTCCTCGCATCTGCATGGGAGCGAGGCTATCTCCTTTTTAAGCTCTTCCTTTTTTTGACGAAGACCGAGCCAAAGAATTTCTCTCAGTCGGTCCTCCGTTTCCTTCATTCCCCCTTCACTGCTGCCGCTGCTAGTTTTCTCTTCCGTACTTTCGATCTTCCGCTTCTTCTCATCGCTTTGCTGGCCTTGCCGTCGGTCCGTCGCGTGTGCTCCGTTATCGCCCTCTGTCATTCTCGTCTCTTTCTCTGCCCTCACTTGCCGCGCCGTCCGCTCACCCTCTTCCATTCTTGCTTCCTCCGCCTCCCCGTCCCCGTCTCTGTCAGGAGAATGCGCCAGCCGGTTCCTCGTTTCAAATGCCACCTTCTCGTCCCTTCCTCTGATGAAGTAGCGGTCTATGTTACCGACCGCTCCCGCGTCGCCCCTGGCGGCCACTTTTCTGGGCCTTGCTCGCCCCTTCTTGTTCGCTTCCTTTCCGCTTTGCTCCACACTAGCACTCTCCCCGACGCTCACCAGCGCCTCCACTCACTTCTTGTTGTCTTGGCCCGTGGTGGCGTTGTCCTCCTTCCTGCGGTACCACCTCCGTCCGCGACCCTTCTTTTTCTCGCATCTTCTGTGCTTGTCCTTTGCCCCTTTACTAACCTCTTTGCTCTGCGCCCGCTCTTTTTTGCTCCCTGCTTCCTCGTACATCTCCTTTTCCACCTTGCCTTCACTCCCACACCTTTCCGCCGTCTCCCCTTTGCTCTCCGGCTCCCTCTCCCCTCCCACTTCGCACCTTTTGTCACTCTTTGAACTTGTTTTTTTCACACTCCCGCTGGCTTCGATCCGCATGCTGCGTGCGCTCAACCGGAAGTCATTTCAAGAGTGTATTTATTAAGCCTAACAAACCCTACATCAATATTTTTATTCATAATCTCATTGAAAATTCATAAAAATAGTATTTTTTCGAGCGCCCAAAGTAGAATCCTGCTTTAATAGATTATAGTTCTATCACAAGATATTTTGTCCGAATAAATTTGGGCCTCGGCAATATTGTATGCCTCCGCAATTAAGGGCCGTACACAAATTATGTAACGCCAAATTTCCCAATTCTTTAGCCCCCCCCCCCCCCCCCCCCCCACGTAACAGGACCGTAACGCCTTGCCCGAACCCCCTCTGTGTTCCGTTACGTAACAGGTGCTTTGTTGTCAATAATTGCGGTTTTTTTCATAGATATAATTAATTATAAAAGGATCAGAGTTATACTCATTTTATGAAGCATATATTCATTTTAGTTTTAAGGCTTTCACGGCTCTTTATGTAATTTGAAGAGTATGTGGCTTCCGGATGGAGGCCGTGTTGAGAATCAGCGTTGTGCCGACGTTTTGCAAACGTCACAGTCTGCATCATCAGGGCTGAGAGCTCCGATAATGAAGCTCCCGTGTCTCAGGCATTCCTTATATACTTGCAGTCATCGTTCCAGATCACTGCACCAGCCAATCAGATGTTTTAATTGATCGGCCGGTCAATTAAAAAACCGGGAGGACGGTGTGCCAAATGGGATTGACGTGATATCCACCATCTCTGTTTAGATTGTCCGGATGTTTTCGGATTTCCAAGCCTTCTCGGTGTTTCCTAGAAAAATAGCTGTTTGATGGGGCCAGACTTTGGGTTTTATCGAACTGAATGGCATGACCAGTTTCCATCCAATGCTCGGCCAGGGCTGATTGTCCAATGTGGCCATATTTGATACACCGTTGATGTTCTTTGATCCGTGTACTGATCTTCCTCCCGGTTTCTCCTATGTACACTTTACCGCATGAGCAGGGTATCTTGTACACTCCTGGTGCACTTAATGGTGGTCTTTGGTCTTTTGCACTCGGAACCACTTGTGCTAGCTTCTTCTGAGGTTTAAAGATAACTCGCACGTTATGTTTCCCAAGGACCCTGCCTATGCGATCGGTTATGCCCTGAAGGTATGGAAGGGAAGTTGTTGCTATTATTTGTCCTTCATTCTCCCCTTCAGGTTCTGTTACCGTTTTCGGATCGGCTATTTTTCTTCTTAGTTGTTTGATCGTTCTTTCGATGTTGCCTGGCTTGTAGCCATTATCTCCTAAAGCTTTGCGTATGTGTTCTAGTTCATCCTCGAGAGAGTTCGGTTCGGAGATCGCTAGAGCTCTGTAGACCAGAGAGCTAATGACCGATTGTTTTTGGGAGGGGTGGTGATGGGACGTAGCGTGGAGATATCTATCCGTGTGCGTTGGTTTCCGGTAAACTTTGTGGCCCAAAGTGCCATCGTTTTTCCGTTGAACCAGTACATCCAGAAAAGGAATTTGATTGTCCTGTTCTATCTCCATGGTGAATTGTATATTGGGGTGCTGGGAGTTGAGGAAGGTTAAGAAATGATTGAGGTTTTCTTTGCCGTGACTCCAAATGACGAAGGTGTCATCGACATATCGGAACCAGGTTGAGGGTTTGAGAGGTGCTTCTTGCAGAATTCTGTTCTCGAAATTCTCCATAAAGATGTTGGCGATGATAGGGGAAATCGGGGAACCTATGGCTGCGCCTGAAGTTTGTTCATAAAACTGGGATTGGAATTGGAAATATGTAGAGTTTAGGCAATGTTCTATGAGGGCTAGTCGGTTAGGAGCAACTTTTTGGGATTTTCTGACTATTTCTAGGGTTTCATGGGTTGGGACGTTTGTGAACAACGATACGACATCGAAACTTACTAGAATGTCTTCTGGTTGTACCTTGATGGACTGGATCTTATTCACAAATTCCCGAGAGTTTTGGATATAGGAGTTGTTGAGGCCTACGAGTTCCTGCAAGGGTTTGCAGAGAAAACGTGCCAAATGATATGTAGGGCTGCCTATGTTGCTAACGATGGGCCTTAGTGGGATGTTGTTTTTGTGTATTTTTGGCAGACCGTAAAGCCTGGGTGGAAGGGATTCCTTGGGTGTAAGGATTAATTAAAACATCTGATTGGCTGGTGCAGTGATCTGGAACGATGACTGCAAGTATATAAGGAATGCCTGAGACACGGGAGCTTCAGTATCGGAGCTCTCAGCCCTGATGATGCAGACTGTAACGTTTGCGAAACGTCGGCACAACGCTGATTCTCAACACGGCCTCCATCCGGAAGCCATATATTCATTTTTGAAAATTGAAAATTGGTTGATAAGTTTTTGCGTTTTCGCTGTGACACGGTAAAAAAAAAAGTAGTTTCGAGAAGAACGCGTTCGAACTTTTCGTTGCGTTTTTCTTGATGTAAAGTTATGTTTTTCTTCTAGAATATTGATACTAACATTAAAGTATCTAGACACGGGTGATAAAAAGTTTCTTCATCTTCATTATATTTCACCAAATAATAAATGCTTGCACTTCATCTATTGTGAACGATGGCACGCCTGTAGGGACTGAGGGCACTACTAACCGGTCGCGCTACCTGTTCTCACTAAAGTGGCTGTAACTTCGTCAATTTTCGGACTTGTGAATACAAATGGTGCCAACATATTTTTCAATATCTTACGTGAAGTAAAAAGCTCTGAGCGTTTTTTCGCTTTATTTCGGTGATGAAATTAACATTGTTTTGTTCAATAACTTTTGTCCATTTTGAAGGCAAGTTCATAATTCCGCGATTGAAGACGTCCTCGTCCCTATTGGTAATAAAGTTGATCACCTCATTTTGAAAAGTCTCTCTTAAGGCCAGTTATGTACCATCGAGGAACTTTTTCAAATGCTTGAAAAGGTGATAATCGCTTGGTGCCAGGTCTGAACTATACGGTGCGTGCGATAGAACCTCCCAGCCTAGCTTTCGGAGCTTCTGGCGCGTCGTTAAAGCCGTGTGCGGCCTAGCGTTGTAAATTCTGGCCGCTTCTGGTCGATCGCCCGCTTCAATCTGGTCAGTTGGTGGCAGTAAAGGTCCGAATTGAGTGTTTGGCCCGATGGGAGCAGCTCATAGTGGACCATTCCCTTCCAATCCCACCAAACACATAGCAAAATCTTCTCGGCCGTTATTCGGGCTTGGCGATCGTTTAGGCCGGCTCACCGCAATTGGACCACGATCTTTTTCGGCTGTTGTTCTCGTATGTGACCCATTTTTCATCGCCAGTCACCATTCGCTTAAAAAATGGGTCGATTTCGTTACGTTTCCGCAAAGAATCGCCAGCATCAATTCGGTCCAAAACGTTATGTTGCGTCAATTTGTGTGCCACCCATACATCAAGCTTCTTCTTGAGACCAACCTTATGCAAATGGTTTCAAACAGGTTTCTGGCTAATCTTCAGTTCCTGGCCAATGGAATAAGTGCTCACATGCCGGACCGACTCAGCGATTTCCATGGTTTTATCGACTTTTTCGACGATTGGCCTACCAGAGCGTGCCTCATCTTCGACGCCCATCTTACCAGAACGAGATCGCTGGAACCACCGCTTTGATCTTGTATTCGTTACTGTATTGGGTCCATAAACGACACAAATTTGTTTGGTCACCTGCGCTGCCTTTTCAGCTTGTTCGTAGTGGTACTGAAGAATGTAACGCTCAGAACGTTTTACTTGACCTAATATGTACTTTCAAGAATTTTAAAGAACTAAAAATTGCAAATAATCAAACTTGAATTTTTTTTCAAATTTGATTGGGGAACAGTGGCAAAGCTACTGTGCAAGCTCTTGCACAGTGACTTCCCCCTTAAGGGGGGGACCTGAGAAAATTTTGCAAAAAAAACGATTTTTTTCCCTTGTACTTTGCAGTTCAAAGAATATTTTTTATAAATTTCATGTAAAAATTCGCAATATTGAAGAAAATGTGGGATATTCTGCGAAAGGCGGTAGAACGCTGAGCGCGCGGTCGGTTGAGTCAACAGCTATCGCGTTGGGGCCTTTTGTTATAGCGAGCAGGTATGTAAGGGTAAGATAACTCCGGGGGCCTGGGGTTGTTTCGAAGCGTCAGTCTATCGTTTATCCTACAGGAGTGAACAGTATTGTCTATTCTGTGCATCGTTAGTAAAATCGATAAAATGAACCCTGAAGACCAGCGAAATAAAATCTCAAGAACGGATAGAGCGACGTTCAAGATCCGTAAAGACAATCCTCCGAAAAAAACATCCGTTGAATCGCCAGCTGACGAAGCAGCGAGTACTTCGGAGGGACCAATATATGGCGCTGGGATTGCTGATTAGCGGTAGGGTAAAAAATATTTCTATCCAGCGAGTGATTCTTCTGAGAAATTTCGAAACGGCATTGGAGTACACTTTTTGAAAAAACGATTTTAACTTCTTTTTTCATGTTTGAAGTACGAAGAATATTGGGGGAACCTTTCATGTTGAAATTCCACAATCGCCAAAGTTGTACGGAGAATTCGCGTGCAGCGGCTCAACGGCCGAGCGCGTCATTTCTTTACCCACTTTTCAAACGCGATTATCTCGAAACGTAGTTTTCAAAGTCGGTACCAGATATATCTCGAAAACGGCTTGTCCGATTTTGTCCAAATTTGCATACAATATTCTTTGTGACGTGATTTTTTAAGTCACGTCGCAGAAATGCTACCAATGATCAGTTCATGCTCTCGATGCCCGGTTGAAACCCATTCGTTTGTGTTAAAGGCCTTTTCTCTAGCGTGTTTGTCTTGTTACGTTTTAGGTTTTCGGTTTTGTTATGGTTTGGTTATGTTGGCGTGCGGAACTCGGTTGAGCGGCGCGTGGCTTAACGAATTGAGCAATTCCGACCGAGGGATGCGCTCAACGAGGCCTCTCGGGGAATCGGTGCAAGCCCGGCTGAGACGCCGGCACCCCACCGTAGTGGTGCATCGTGCTGGAGAGCGGGCCGTTTGGGTTACGGGCGGAGGCTGGAGATCTCCGCGCCGCGCTTCGGAAAAGAAGCTTTGCCCACTCTCGCACGGTGACCCGGGTATGCGATCTCCAAGAGCATCCATGTTACCGTCGAGAAAAGGTCCCGATTTGTTACCGTTCTGTTTGCGGGGTAACTCGGGCAGAAAATATAGATTCCGTAAGGAATATTCTATCAGAATTTCCAGCCCCCGAAATAATATTTCAGCTCTCGATATTATACGACATAAAATTCTGGGTTGAACTGGCGATTTCGCATAGTCCGATCCCACGAGTGTGTTGACATTTTTTTTTCTGTCAACGCTGTCGCGTGGGGTATATTTGCTGACGAATTTTCAGGTGAGATAGTAGTCTCCCGAATTGTGATCGATCCCGATTTTTGACGTTCTCGAGTAGTTGACCAGGAGCCGTCGTATGCCACGGCCCTCGCGATGGAGAGACGTGTCGTCGTCTCTCTCGCGCCCGTGACGTCACACTCTCGCTCTTGCACTTAAGACCAGTGGCGTAGCGGGGGGGGGGGGGGGGGGGGGCGGCCGAGGGGGCCATGGCCCCGGGCGGCGCAGATGTGGGGGGCGGCGGCGAGCGCCGCTCGCCGCCACCCGTCTACAGCATCAGGCCATAGACATGAGATCAGATAATTGTATTGTCACCGGGACTACATAGCTACTTATGCAAAAATTTTAAGGCAATTGAACAAGTATAAGTTGTTCAAAATAGACTTGCAAGATTTTACCTAAACAAATATACGTTCTATATAGCATGTACAGTTAAATAATAGCTTATATAATATTTAATTCAAAAGAAGAAAATAAATTTCAATAATTCTACTCGGTACGATAATGCATATTTTATGCACACTTCACGTGCGTAAAACCGCCATTTTCACACCTCGTAAAATTAATTTTCGTACAATAGTCGACGAAAAAATTTTTTCGTCTTTGTGTCACAATGTACTTTTTTCGAATGTCGAAACGAACGCGACCGGCCGCGGTCGGCTGTTATCAGGCCGCGCGCCGCTTGCCACCGGCCGCGCGCACCGCGTTATAACACTCGAGCGCATTTTGCCGAAGAGAGGAGTGCCGAGCCCAGCCCGCCCAAACGAAACGAGAGCGAACTTCACTGATATTGCTTACGCACCAAGTGCAACTGTATCCATTGTTTTGATTTTTTGAAATTTAATTTATTCAACGTTTTAGTTATTTAGAAATACGGTGCAGTGCTGATTGCTTATTTTATATTTTGATCAAGTTTCACGTGTAACTTTGTTTGGTACTTACATTGTTTGATACTTATGAAGACATCGTCGACGAGCCATCGAATATATAGGAGTGTTAAGGTAAATGTTTTTTCTGTTTATTTTCAAACTCTTTAATGACTGCGTTTTTACCCTCGTACAACGTAATTTAGTCTTTTTTAAACTATAACAGCGGGTTGCATCAAAACAAAATATTTTACTTATGGGTTTATAAGACGTAATCGTTTACCGTAATGTAGAACTATCCACTGCGGTTGCATCAAGATTTTTTTTAGGTTTTACGATTTACGAAACATTTACCTTGTCACTCTTGTGCTACTTCCTGTGTAATGTAAAATTGTAAGTCTGTCAAAAAAAACTTGGGTTATTTTATGTAAATAAGTTTGGCTCAAAATCTAAATATTTTATTTCACAAAAACCGGGTACTGATGAAACGTCAGAATTTAGGTGCATGTTTTCCATTTGTCGCGCTGATAGTTTCATAAATACAATATCAAAGATTTATGACTTTGTAATATGAAAAGTATAAGTATGCGTATAATGTAAATGGATATATAATTTTTTTTTGAAGTTTGATGTAACCAGTTGTAATTTCATTTTAGGTGCTCGCGATTCATTGGCGATGTTATAATTTTTTTACAACGTTTTTATTAACTCGCTTTCTTGTCTGTCTATTTGTACGGTACAAATTTTGCACCGATTTGAGACTGATTTCCGGGTGAGGTAGCGACTTGAAACTTTAAACATAGCTCAGAAATAGATGACAATGCAATATTAACTCGCTTTCTTGTCTGTCTGTTTGTTTGTTTGTCTGTTCGGTACAAGTTTTGCAACAGATTTTGAACATCGACAAATGACGAACATACCTTCCGCCTTGTTAGTGACGCACTTCGTCATGCTCAAACAAGAGAGATTGAAACTACCGTTTGTTTGTCGTTCGGTAAAATTTTTGCAATCGATCTTAAAACTGACTTCAGTAAGACCTAGTGACTTGAAACTTCAAACACAGCTCAGAACCGGATGATAAACAGACACACTAACAGACCAGATAACGAGAAAAATATAGTTTTGTGAAAGAGAAAAATGAAAAATAAAATTATTTAAATACATTTTTTTTAACCACGTTTTTAAGACGGACTAAAAGGTATTAAATAATTTCTCGTAGCCCCATACAGCTTTATAACCCAATGCAGATTGTCCAAAAAATGTGTGATTGTGAATTTTTCATAGCTATGAAAATGATTGTAAGATTCAAAAAGAAAAACGCAACCGCGTGCAATAAATAGTTAATGCATGAATAGTTCAGCAAAGTCACTAACAATTTTATTGCCCTGCAAATTATATGAACTGTTGTGTGAGTTTTCTTAACGACAGCTAGTCCCTGCGCTCCTTACTATTATCTATTGCATGCGCCCTACGTTTTTCTTTTTTATATCTTACAATTATTTTCATAACTATTAAAAATTCACAAACACACATTTTCAGGACAACCTGTGTTGGGTTATAAATCTGTATGGGGCTACGAGAAATGATTTTATACTTTTTAGTGCGTTTTAAAAACGTGATTTTTTAAATAAATATTTTTTATTTAAGTGATTTTTATTTTTATCGTCGTTCTGTTTCGTTATAGCATCCCTAAACATGAAAAGGGTAAGAGAAAGTGGTGCATCGTATCGAAATAAGAAGAAAGCTAAGGAAGAAATTCTTTAAAAAAATGAAGGGGCTATACTAAAGTTTGTGAAAGTTTCTTCGGAGACGCCAAAATGTTCGCTAGGACCATCCGATGTGAGTTTTTCAGAGGCTAGTGCTGCCCAAAATCAAGAAGAAGCTGAAGTAGTTCAAGTACCCGACACTGATGACTTGCTAGGACCTGTGATTGATACTATGAATTTGTTCGCTACGCGTCCTTCCGATGCGATTGCTGAAATCGCGACACCAGAACAAAAGGTTCCAGCAGCTCCAGAATATTGCGGAAAAATATGCCTTCCGAAGGCCTGCAATAATATTGGGCATCGATGACGACGAGTGCAACCTCGACCAAGCTCCTCAAGATATTGACAAAGAAGAGTTTACGCTTGAATGTGCGCGTCTACGAGCTTTCGTAGCTACAACGGTCTGTAAAAAAGAACTTATGGATTCCGGGCCACTGGGCTTATTGAGGTTTATTTTTGAGTCCAAACTTGAAGAAGGGTTACCTAACATTGTTGTAATGCTGCGAATATTTCTTACAGCTGCTATCAATAATGCTAGTGCTGAGAGAAGCTTCTCGAAATTGAAATTGATTAAAAATGATTTAAGATCTACAATGTCAACGTTGAGACTAACAAATCTAGGCATCTTGGCAATCGAACAAGAGGTACAAATTAACATTGATCATTGTATTAAGGAGTTCGCGTTGCAAAAAACACGCAGAATAAAATTTTAATTTAAGAAAGATGTTTTATTTTTAATCCTTTTGAAATATTGACAGATTATCACACTCTCGTTTACCGATATTTTACTTAGTTGCGAAAATAGGGGAAGGGCAAATTTAGGGTTGGCCCCGGGCGGCAAAAATCCATGCTACGCCACTGCTTAAGACACACGTCGTGTGTTCTCTCGCTCCCGTGCGTATGGCATTTTCGTAAGCGTTTCGCGTTAACCCATCTGCTCCCGCACAATAAAACGAAATATTCTTTTATTTTATCGTGATGTTACCGGTATTGTAAATAGTGACAGATACCGTTGAAAGTTAAGCTACTCCCCAGTGAATCCCGACTCCTCTACCATAAACCACAGTCTGAGCGGCCGTGCTGTACCGCAACCGTTCTCCCCCGTGCAAGTGCATCCAGTTTACTCCGGTCTTGATTCCGGCGATACAAAAATCAGGGAGGGTTACAGACTCCCAGGTCATACCGGTTATGATTCCGGTCAAACCAAAATCACGGAGTTCTCCACCTCCCATGGCGGGCCCGGACTGATCCCCCTGACCCCAGTTTAGTCCGGTTGAGAAGTCCGGCGATACAAATTCTCTGGCGCCCCGGGTATTGTGGATGCACGTGTACGGGGTGGACGGCCGAACGTGACGGTTTTCTCGCACCTAAGTTCTCGGATTCAGTTCTCTTTCCCGTGGTTAGAGAAAAAAAAATTTCCCGTCACATCTTCGATAGTTTTTCTCGTTCGCCACGTAGAGGTTTTTCATTTGATTGAACCATTGCTTTTTTATGCAACCAAAATCGTCGGGAATTGCGAATGAAAAGCGAATGTTAAATTAAAATGGTCGCAAATCCGTCAAAAATGAAGTAATCAATAAAATCCTACGAGATGAACTCCTTTGTGTAATATATTATATTTCAAGAATCCGTTGCGTTTTCATGTTTCAGAGCGATCGACTGCCCGGAATCCTTGGCACCACAAGCCATGTCAACGAACAACACGTCTGACACCTGCCACAACAACGGTGCTACCAGTCAACGAATTTATTTTTTAAAACTCCTAAACATACCTCAATGTACATATTTTCCAATAAAAAAAATCCCGATCCAATCGAAACATTAGTTTTTGAGATAAAAATTCCCGAAGTTTAAATTAAAAACGTAAACAGGCCAAAATTTGTATATTTCTGGCAGTTCTAAAATCGTGACGCAACGCAAACCTTGACCCTCCCCCCTTTACGTCATTTCCGTACGCCCCCTTATAAAAGAATACGAGGATGAATGCTCGCCGCTTGTGATCTGGCGCTCGTCTGTATAAGTTCGTGACCGATGCGACGATAATATACGGTTATAGCAATAATATTTATGTCATGTAATAATGGATTCGATTATAATTTTCAGTAATGATATTTCTTGAGTACTGCGTAACGTATTGTCCATTTTAACTACGATGCAAACATATAATTAACGTGAAAACTAGGAAGTAAAAATCCAATTGGTTTTAAATGGGTAGAGGTAAGAATGTCGAATGACCAAATATAGAACGACACAGATTTCGAAACGGCAGAATTATGAACTCTCAAAATAACGAAAGTTAAATTATTTGAAATTTTATCTTTCGACTGATAAAAAAATCGAATGACTATAAATCGAACCATTATTTATTGGAGGCTAATTTATTCAAAAACGAATATTCAGATTGTCTGCAATTCGAAATATAAAAATACAGAATCGAAACATGTAGAACACCCATATCTCCGAAACAGAAAATAGGGAATGCCTAATATGCGTAATACCGTCTATGGCGAAAAGCAATATATCGGGACGCAAAATATCGATGGCCCGACATGTCAAACGCCGAAAGGTCGAACGGCCAAAATGGCGAACGTGGTGGGGCCCGTCACGTGGGATGACTGCCTTACAATATTCTAGCCGACTGACCGACAGCGCCATCTCGCAGCTTTACTCTGAGGCGCAAGTAACGTATTGCTCGATTCGCCATCCGGGTCGTTCTACATTTTGACCCTCCGCGATTTCAACCATCTGACTTTTTGGCCGTTCGCTTTAATGATTTTCTGCATTGCGAACTTCGCCATTTTTTTTATTCGGAGAATTGTCGTCTCGAATTATTTGGTGTTATGCATGGAGGCCCATTGATATTATGTTTTTCGATATTTTATTAAATCTGATTTTTGTTGTTCGCTATATATCAACTTCCGAGATGTTCATATTCGTAATTGGTATTTTCGACTTCACAGACTCTAGTAAGATTGATGTATCTATATTTGAACATTCGTCATTTTCGAATTCGGCATTTTGGCCGATCTGCATATCGATCGTTCGACATTCCCCCCCTCCGCCCCGTTTAAATAGAGAAAAGTAAAAATGAGCAGTTTTTCGTACAATAAAATTAGGTTTAAAAAAATCAAGGATTTTTCTTTGCCCCATGTCGTGAAGAAGTGACGTCGAATCGATCTTCCGAGAATTAATCTCAACTATATCGAACAATACGAATAAAGAAAGGTAATGATTTAACATTAATCAGTATTGTATAAATGGACTCACTATTTCGCGCAGTCGATAAGCTGGTATTCGTTACTTCTCTCGAAGCTCTGCTGCACACCTCGATCCTTCCAGAGGGTCTCCACGATTTCGTAAAATTCCTGCGAGCCGAGGAAAGAATAAATATCAATGTGATGTAAATTCATACTTCACCCATTGTCACATTGGATCAGCTCCTCCATACATTACGCAATAGAAAAAAAACGTAGGTGTTTCATCAAATAAATGCAAAGGTATGTAAAAGTTATGAAAACAAAGCTGAATGCCACTTCATACGTTTGTCGGGTTCAAAGAGTGACAGCGTCTGTATTGTTCCCAGTGAAAGGGAGCTTCGCCTTCAAAGGGTTAAAATTAGAAAGGTCGTAGCTTCGTCGATGCTTGAGATGCTAGACAAAGTATTATATTCCAGTGAGGATAAAACAGGTTCAATTATTCGTCACGCAAGAGGATATCATCTTTTTGTGACGTCAACTATTGGGGAAGTTCCATCGGAGTGTTACTAATTGATTGAATAACGATATGTGGTACACGTGATTGATTTTTTATTCCAAACAACCGATGTTTTTTTTTTTTTTGAAATGGCTTGATAGGACTAGAAATATTGCTTTTAATACGAATGAAGAACGAATCGTGACGTTCCAGTTTACGTCATTAGTAATCCGAAGCGAAATTTCTTCATCACCCCGCCACTCCTTGTTTTGATTGTTGTTACGGAATCTTTATAATTTTTTACACGCCTGAGCAGTTTATGTCAAGCATCTAGAGTTATTTAGTTTATAAATGATTTGATAGGAATTCGACCAGCGTATCATCTCCATGTGTCGTATAAATAAGACGATTTTTAGACTCGTAATGTTTCATTGAATGTTCGGTAACTGGGCTTGAAATTTCACCAGTACACTAGAATGTATTTTTACTTGATTACCCAGATAGATAAGCGCACCATTGGTACAGCGTAACGTAAATGTGGAGTACGCCGTACTATACAGTACCGGTAATCTACGGGTACGAGGTACCAGCATAATCGTACCCTCACGGTATCATCACCGTGGAGTGATACCGTACTGTAGAACAAGGTGGCACCACGGTGGCGGTACTGTACCAGTACCATACTGGTACATTTGCGGTACAGTGTACCGTCCGGCGTACCAATAATGCACCGGTACCGTGCGTACGTACGTGGTAGCCACAGTACCGGTACGGCGTACTCCGCATGAGCGGTAGATTTGCGGTATGTGGTTAGCTGGGTGGTTGCTAATGCCAGAAATATGTACACTGCGTCGCACTGTGTCATGGTTGGAAAACGCACAGTACTGGAATGGTACGGTACGCATAATTTAACCGTTTAGTGAACGTGCGCTGTCAGTACAATACCTCTACAGTAAAGGTACAGTGCAAGTACTATAGATGCTAATAATGTTCCCAGTTAGCCAAACGTACCGTTGGTACAGCGCACCGCATATGTGGAGTACGCCGTACTATACAATACCGCTAATTTACGGACGCGGGGTACCAGCGCAATCGCACCTTCACGGTACCGTTACCGTGGAGTGATACCGTACTGGAGAACACGATGGCTCCATGGTGGCAGTACCGTACAAGTCCCATGCTGCTACATTTGTGGTACAGCGTACCATACGACATACCGCTGACGTATCAGCATTGTACGCACACACGTGGTTGCCACAGTATCGAAACGGCGCACTCCACGTGAGCCGTACGTCTGCGGTACGCGGATATCTGGGTTACTATATGGGTACAGTAGACATCATGCACTGATACCGTGGAGATACCGTACAAATACAATAGATGTTAATAAATCTCACTATGTGAGTATAGTACACGTACGGCATTAGTACTGTGAAGGTACCGAATAAGTACAATACATGCTAATAAATCTCACTATATCGGTACAGTAGTCGTACTGCAGTGGTACCGTGGAGGTGCCGTAGCCGTACAGTACTAGTACGGTGGAGATGCGTCGCATCGATACCGTGGCGGTACAGCGTACCGTACGGCGTACCGCTAACGTACCGGTACCGTACACACGTACGTGGTAGCGACAGTACCGATATGGTGTACTCAACGTGAGCCGTACATTTGCGGTACGTGGTTATCTGGGAATCGAAAGCATTGCTGTACCCAGATAACCACGTACCGCAGATGTACTGCTCACGTGAAGTACGCCGTCCCGGAACTGTGGCCACAACGTGAGTACGCCGTGGTCACCACGGCGCACTCCATATTTGCGGTACGCTATACCAATAGTACGCTTGGCTAACTGGGCAATTCGGGCAAAGGAATACACTAGAAATATGTATTCTTTTGCCCGGTACGTACAGTATATGTACGTACAGATAATGTACCCATACATTGCCGGTATTGTAGCTGTACGGCGTACTCCATACTTGCGGCCCGCTGTACCGACGGTACGTTTGGTTATCTGGGTTGTGGTATCTCCATTTTTATACGGGAAGGAGGAGGCCAGTCAGCATTGTGAAAAACGATCTTTATTTTTCCATGGCCAAAAGAAATAATATTCGATTTCGCTCAAATACATATATATATGAATAATTGGATTTATAAAAAGGATCTATTAACTTCCACTAGATTCGATTCTTTTTTATTTTAATTAACTTAAACGTTCGTATAATGAAATTTTTCTTTATTTCATCCTCCCATCGCTGAAATTTCTTTTCAATATACTTATAATATTTCGATAAACATCTATTGCATATTGTTGAGCAATACATTCTTTTTATAGGTTCCTAATAATACTAGTATTTGGAAATATTTGGTAAAAATGATAAGACGTCTAAATCGAATGCGTTAATATAATTTCTTGTTTGATTGTATCACTGTTGTGTCTATATCGACAAGCTTTTTTATTCAAATCAACCTCCATATAACATCATTAGTGATAGCATTTGTTATATAATCTTACAAGGAAGCATTCCCTACTCGTCATCACCGATTTCGCTCAAATTTGTAGCACATGCTGGGCTTAGATAGAAATGAAAGTACCCGACATGGGAACTTCAGATGACCAAGCGTTTAGAAAAAAAAATGATGACGCGGCTCTCGCACCGTATAAGCCATTTACGTTAATATGTTTGCCAAGCAGCGGTTGGCGTAGTGGTAAGAGCTCGGACTAGTAATTCGATGGCCGTGGATTCGACTCCCCGTGTGGAAACTTTTTTCTTTTTCTATCTTTTTCTTAATTTTTATATTATTCATTTGAATTTTCATGTACAAAGCCTTTTCGTATGCGCTTTAATTACAATCACTTGTTAAACAGTCCGTAATCCCAATTTTTTACCTTTTCTATGCCTTTTGCGTATAAATAAAATAAAATAAATTATTCACCTCTTTGCCTACTTGGAAAATGAATAATATAAAAATTGAGAAAAAGATAGAGAAGGTAAAAAAGTCTCCACACGGGGAGTCGAACCCACGACCATTGAATTACTAGTCCGAGCTCTTACCGCTACGCCAACCGCTGCTTGGCCAACATACTAACGTACATGGTTTATACGGTGCGAGAGCCGCGTCAACATTTTTATTTTCTAAACGCTTGGTCATCTGGAGTTCCCACTTCGGGTACTTTTATTTCTAGCCAAGCCCTGCATGTCCTATGAATTTAAGCGAAATCGGTGATGACGAGTAGGGAATGCCCCCTTGTTAGTTCCTTTTAAATTTTCTTTGGGGTGGAACTCTCAAGTCTTCGGCCAGACCATACATTGCCGTGCACCAAGTGCAAGATAAAATGTAGATGTACCTCAACATTCAACGGGTTTCGCAAGCTCACCTATATTCTCGTTCGTCCAAAAAAATTGCAGCTGAATATTCTGAATATTCTGGCGTATTCTGACTGCCTTTCGAAAAACTCGGAAATTACAGACCTCGTGATACCTATCCACGGAGCATCTTCTCATATATCAAGATGGTGGTACAATTTTTGTTTAACTGAGGATTGTTAACACTAATAATAAATATATATCATGTACTGAAAATATCTAAAAAGTTTAGTTAGCAAATCAAAATACTATTGAGTCAAATACATTTTTCGTGTTTCGTGACAACAATGTATTTAAACTAAAGATGCATTTGCTTTGCTTAGCATGGCAATAAAAATATTTTCATTGGAATATATATTTGATACATTCTCAAGTTGAGAATCTCAACAACAATGTATTTCAATCAAACATATATTTATTTAATAGAACTATAGCAAGGAATATTTGATACAAATAAAAATATATTGAAAACACATAGAGTCGTAGCAGGCCGTGAGGAAAAGGCAAAATTGATTGACTTGAATAAATGCTCCTTCAGGTAATCGTATCGCTTCACACTAGTCATACCACTGATCATACTTGAGACCTGTATAATTTATATCTTCAACGTATGCAAAAAAATAATTTGTAATAACTAAAATTTTCTATTTATAAACTGTTTAATGAATGTTCACATTTAATTAGAAAAATGAAAAAATAGCTATTCAAGTCAAATATTGATATCTGACAACATTGGTTTTATCTGCGTCTCTTTTTACTCATTCAGG
>OX632357.1:8767818-8817096 GCA_951751655.1 Ophion costatus | reverse complement strand
GAAACCATGTGGAGGTGACCCTCTCGCTCGGCGCTCAACCCCGAACACGGATCCACAATAAATATGGATCGAATTAAATTATTATTTATATGTATTTTTAAAATATTTTGTGTATTATAAACATATTTTTTATATTTTATAAAGTAAATACTTCTTATGTGACAGCGGATAGAGGCGCGTAAGTTAAACCGGACAAGAGAATGGAGGAATCGTAGAAGATGCGGGAGACTGCGGGAGACTGATGCGGGAGACTGATGCGTGAGAAAGAGTGCGAGAGAGAGAGAGAGAGAGAGAGAGAGATTCCTTTGGAGTCGATCCTACGGTGTTCTTCAAAATAAAAGGAAAGGGTAAGACAACGAAATAAATGTGAGCTCTCTCTCCATGATCGGAGTTCTTTCTTTTCTTTTTTGGAGCCCTTAACCCTGCCCCTCTGCTACGACCCAGGACTGGGGCTAGCCGGCCACGGCGTCCACCCTTTTTTCGTCTTCTCGAAGAGCTGCTTCGGCGGCTGGCGCCCAAAAATTCTAAATCGCCAGGATGGAAAACGGTCGGGACTTTGATGACGGTTGGGAGTTTCACGTCACAGCGTACATATCACATATCATTTTACATGGGCGCACGAAAGATCACCATACTGGCCGTGACGGAATGGCGATTACGGCACACAGATTATGTAGGTCGTATTGCGGAAAGGTGGCGTAAAATCCATCGCTGTTATGTGGTAAACTCAATTCTTGCGGTTTTTCATTTCCAACATTTGTTTTCCGAAAGGTAGAAAAATGAATCTTAATCGGTGTAATTTGCTCTATTTTCTAACACTTTTTGCCCTCCCTCCGAAAACGAAACCGCGCGGTCGTCGTGCGGTATTGCGCGGTCATGTGAACGTTACTACCGTGCGCTCATGTGAAATTAGCCTAAGTTCTCATATTTCAAATTTGGCACATTCATTTTTGGTTCCGCATTACCCCCTCAAAATGAATTTAATTCACCTAACTGCGAGCCAATGTCCTTCCCTTTGGCCTTTATTTAACCACGCGGTGAGACGTTACCGCGGCTATGCGCGTCCATGTGAACATGGCCTAAGGGTTACCAATTTGCAAATTTTCGATGTTTGGATTTCAATGTTTTTAATAACCTTTTCTGACTTTATCCAGATCATTATGGACACTCGAAGCAAAAAGAGGGGTTATATGGCCCGGTTCCACCGAGCCCGTTCATTTTCGACGACTCAGAAGACGGAGAAGCAAGCGTTACGGATGCCGAGGATTATTATAAATGTGTTCTTCTCGGGAGTACGATTTACAGTGTTAATCCTGTAACGTCGTTCAGACTTTGATGCAAAGTTCGACATTTGATGTCCAAATATTGGCTTTGTAATACAATAAGAACATGGGGGGCGAAGATACTTCAACATGGGGGGCTTGTCTCACTTCATTGTACCGGACTCAATCTAAGAGTAGGCGCTGGTACATTCCTGTTTCATTTAAGTAGTCGAGCTAGGGCGGTTCTAACCGATGGTCCTTCGAGGGCGGAGCAGGGCGGGGGCGGGGTCCACCACGGAGAAGCCAAGTGCACGGGTATGCCTTGTGAAAGGGGGAAGTCCAGTGTGGGAACGTGACATGGGGGTCCAGTGCAGGAGCGCAGGACATGGTGATCATGGGTTAATCTGGCGCGAGATTGACACATCTTTCGAGAGTCGGATATTGACCGGTTCCATCATCAGTCGCAGCCACATCGAGCGGAAGCAGTTTCTTAACGGACAACACCGGTGTGACGGCTTCAAAAAATCGATTTTTTGAAAACCATCTAGAAAAATCTTAAATACATTTAAAATTAAGATGCCGTTGGACCCAGGTCGAAAAAATAATTATTTTCGGAGATATTGAATATTTTGTGGAGCGGTGCAGCGCTCCGTGACGCTCGGGGTCCCGCGCAGCTGCGCGCCTCAGTGTCGGCAGGTATATCGAATAGCGATCCATACGACGGTTTCGAGATAAAAAAAAAAAAGAGTGCATCGATCATGTTCAAAAACGTATGGGGACGCGCCTTCGCGAAATCGTGAAAAAACAAAAAGGATCGTCTGGCAGAGGAAAGCTCACCGGAAAATTGATTGACGACTTGAACACATATTACGGCTTGGCTATTCGGAGGAACAGCGATAATGTTGAAAAAATGAGGAAGGCAATTTGGGCAACTATCAAACATAAAATATCCACAGATAGTGAGCCACAACATGACGATTGCCCAGAGGGAGCCGAGTCGTGGTGTTCGTGGCAGCGAGCCGTCGCAGACGGTATTATTTCTGATTATCGCCATAAGCCGCCTCTTCCTGAGGAAGTATTGGAGGCAATTACGCCAGTCTTCGAAAATTTGAGCAGAGACGATTTGCTACAGCGTTGTTTGGGCGGCTTCACGCAAAACAACAACGAAAGCTATAACAAATCAGTTTGGGCAATAGCCTCCAAGTGTCAGTCCGGGAGCAAAAAAATCGTCGATATTGCAGCTGATATCGCGGTATTATTATTCAATGATGACCTGAGAAGCCTCATGAAAGTTTTGGAGACGTTGGGGATAAGTATCGGCCCGAATTGTTTCAATTTTTGCGTTGAAACCGACGTAGCGCGGATAGAGCTGGCGGAGCGCTCGCTCACAGACGCTGCAAAAGAGGTAAGAAGAGCCTCTACAAGTTCGAGAAAAGATGCTAGGGACAATGATTTGCTTCTTGCAGGCCAGCTATATAGTGCCGGCATCGCTGATTAAAGGTAAACAATTTTTTTTCCAATTTATCGCGAAAATTAACAAACCTAAAACTTTGAACGCGTTTTTCTCAAAACCACTTTTTTGAGTCCGGCACGCAGCAGAACTCGAGCAATTTTTATCCGATCGACTTCAAATTTGGACTGCATCAATAAAACTAGATTATCTAAAGAAGCACATAGGATTTTTTCGACATCTCAATAATAAAAGAAGTTATAGCCTATTTTCGACGAGAAATTTTGCTCGAAAATCGTCCTTTAATTTCAAAAGCGTGCCCATTTTTTAAAAATCCATATTTTTTCAAATCCCTGTGTACTTCTCTTCAAAATATCATATTATTAATGAAAGCACTCGGTATTTTTTTTCAGATCGACTTTGAAGAGAGTTCTGCTGCGTGCCGCGAACCACTACAGAGGCAACAGTACCTGACGCGGGAGCTTCCCCAGCGTGACCATGGGGCGTGAAAAATTTGAAATTTTTTTTTCATGTACCCAGCTAACACAACCTCAGAGCTGTTACGACACAGTAATGTGTTGGCTGTTACTTTCGAAATAACAGTGACATCAAATACTCCGTGATTGAAGCGGAGTTTGTTCTCAAAAATGTCAGCTTAATAGCTAATCACATTTTCATAATAATGTTGAGTAAAAGCTTTGGAAAAAAGTTGAAACTGATATGTAAATTACTCATAACATAAAGTGTGTTTTGTTATGTAACGGGTAAATAACACTGTTACATTAAATAATCATAAATGTTACGTGTAATGTACATAATTAATTGTATTGACCGTTATAAGATTGTGCCGTAGATTTTCGTCTAAATCGTGTGCTATACAATAAAAACTATTTCAATTTTTATTTTTTCAATTTTTTTATTGCAAACTTTCAATAACTTTGATTATTATTGCATTACGATGTAGTATTATATAGTATGATAAGTAGTAGATTATATAGTATGATAAGAGTATTATATAGTATGATAAGTATTTTTTCTTCAATAGGGGCTGCGATTTTTTTTTTGCAACCTTTAAACTTGGTTATTGCGCTATGATGTAATTTTAACTTTGATTTTGGTTATTGCGTCATTAACTTTGGTTATTGCGTTACGATGTAATGAGTTGGGTATAACAAGAATTTTTTTCTTAAGTAGGGGCTGCGATGGTGGCTGTTTTTTGCATCCTTGCAAATTTCTGTGTGCCCTGCCGGAACCATTCCTTGCTCTCGTCCTCGAAATATTTATCCGTACAAGTGTGCGATTTTTTCACGGCTTCTAGAATAAAAATATGTGGAATTTATTATAGCGCTTTGCTAATTCAGTCTATTCCTTTTTCATACATATTTCCAAAATTCAAATTAGCGTCCGGGTATGCCATAAAAATGAAGAAACCATTTTACGGTACATAACTTATTTTTGCAATTGTATCTACATACATTTTGTTGCATTGAAATTTTTTCCATAAAAGAACAATATGCACTACAACATATTTTGTTTTCTTTGTTAACATAAAGGAGATATGAATTTTATTTAAGAAACGTAAAAAGAAGGAAATATAAATAAAAAGTTGTACGTGTGAAATTACCTTTTACACAAGCGATAATTTCCAAGTTAGAGACTTTAAAATTCCCACGTTGACCACACCATGAGCAGTATTTGGCTGCAGTGGGTGCGATAATTTTTGAAAGCATCCGACAGATGCATTCTTTCGCGTTTCTTCCCCCAACTTGTACCAACAATGATATCTAGATGAAAAGGATAAAATTATTCAAAAATTTGAATAAAACTATGCAATAAGAAATATAAAAAACTATAATATGTAAATTCAACTGACCAGGCGTGATTTGATATCTTCAACGGTGAGAAAAGTTTCAAATTCTTGAATCTGCTCGACGTTTGGCAATGGCAATATCTTTAAGAGGTCAGAATTGTCAACGCTGTTGCTCATTGGCAATTGATTGACATTGACAGCTTCTTCTATTCGGTTGAATCGTTCGCGAAGCTGTGTCAGTTCAAAAAATATATCACCAAGTTTTGTGATAATTTTTCCCTGGAATTCTGCAAAGGAAAAGATTTTACAAAGATACATATACACGATACATTCCTTTCAATGAGTTATTGTTCGGGGAAACTGATACATACGAGATAGGTCATCTTTAAGATCTTGAATTTGTCCAGATATCAATACTTCTTCGTTCTCGAGAAGATAAGCTTTCATCGAAGCGTCAGTCGGCAATGAGAAACGATCGTCGTTGATTAGTTCCATTATTTTCGGGGCTATTTCGCTCGTTCCTACTAAATTCAGTAAAAGAATATTATAATACAAAATATAAAATCATCTTATGGAAAATGAATGAAGAATAATACATACTATTACCATTATTGGGAGCAGCGGCCAATGCTTTCGTCATGTTCATGTTCAAGTCAAAAGGCTCAATTCTCCTAACTTTTGGAGTGTTTTTCTGAATATGAATTGGTTTCTGATCACTATCGTTTTCGACAGGAACATATTGAGATGAAGTAATCGAAGTAATCGATGGGGGACTGGGCACTTTTTTGTTGCTAAAACGCTCACCCTCGTCTGATTCATCCGAAGCTGAATACATTTCTAAAACAAATTTAATTTTATACAATTTATATCAATTTAATTTTTACACAATTTTTATACAAAAGCTGTAACGAAAGCTTGTGTAAAAGTGGCTACAAATGTTGAGTCTTTCACATAACCCTTCTTCACAATTCCTTCGCTATTACTTTTTCATGCCTTTCTTCGCAGTCACTTTTACTTATGCTTCCTTCGCAGTCAATTTTATTTGAGCTTCCTTCGCAGCGGATACAGTAACTTTTACTTGAGCTCTCTTCACGGCGGATACATTCACTTTTACTTGCGCTCTCTTCGCAGCTTTCGCAGTCATTTGTACATATATTTTCTTCTGCGCTTGAGCAGTTTTTTTACCAAATCTTTTTTCTGACTAACATAATGCATTTTAACTGACTGTCTTTGGAGTTTGAACGAGCTTTAAAGATAGCTTTTGCAAATGTTAAATACGTGCAAGAGTATCGCACTACCTGGCAAAGTTATTGTACAATTGATCATTTTATACTTTACCTTTTTCTTTTTCGTGTGATTTCTTCGTGAAACGTTGCGGTTTTAATTTCTCTTCCGTTATTGATGGCAAGGCGTTCATCTTAGACTGGTTTTTAGTGCAAATGTTCGGCTCATCGTCACAACTGGAAAACCCGTCAGCCTTGTGACGCGCAGATGTAATGTTGTCTAAATAAACATTTAAAAAATTATGAATATGTATTGTGTATGGGTATGATGTATTTTAAAAGATTTTATTAGTTACCATAAAATCCTATGAGACGAATTTGATGAAGTCCCCATTTCGTTTTATCTGGTTCCGTTTGTTTCACAATGTAAGGCCCAACGTGCCTCACATTTGGCCACCAGCATGATTTTTTATCTTCTGTCAACCAAATCGCTGGTATTTCCGAGGCCGTTTCCATTTCATTTGAACTGTCGTTAATGAATACAACGACTGCGTATCCATTTTTCTGATTGCGAGTAGTGCTCGCTCCTTTCATATTTGTACTGCAGATACACGTGACGTTTTTTATAGGTTAGGATCTACTAAAAAATGGTTTTGAATTTGTTTGAATTAAAAAGGACTCAAGGTTTAGATTAATTTATTACTCAATACAAGACATCAATGATTAATTGTAAATTCAACAACATATGCTCATTTAGCCAGATCAAATCGTGTAAATTAGTACATACCTCGCACTGCAATAAATTACGTCCCGCCAAATTTAGCGATTGATGGATATCGACACTCCGTGAAGCTTGCTGATTATGTCTTCGATGTCAGAGCGTACACTTCCTGCCGTTGTGTTGTCGTTTATAATTTTCGATTTTTCAAAGTTTAAACTTTTTTAAAATGATTTTGTAGATTGATTGAAAAAATATTTAATTCGTTTTTAGATGTATATTTTTCGCGTATTATTGTGCGTGTTATTTGATATATTATTTTGTACGCTTATCTGATACTATTGATAATAATAGTATAATCACTACTATTAAAAAATTACTCATTGCAATGAAGTAACGGAAACACGACAGTTTCATCAGAGTGTAAAGGGATCGCAACGCATTTTTGCAGAATTTGAGATTCCTGTATGGTTATTTCTTCGTGGTTCTTGTTGTTTATAATGGTAATACCGAGAAGCGAAGAATCACAGGGTACATTAAAAAAAGGCTGCTCGCTCAAAAAAAGATGCCCAGTAATATAGATTTCGTCATTGTTCATGGAAATAGTTTTTATTTGAATTATTTTGTTCGAATTAGTACGGACATAGTTATTCCCCACTTTGTTACTCAAAATATACTTTTCGTATTGTATAGATTTGATAACTTTTGTTGAATCGACACTTTTTGCGTATAAATATATCGGATATTTTTTCTTTTCAAATTTACTGCCGATAACGTAGGATTCTTCGGTAAGCCTGTTGACGATTTGACCCAAGGGATTTCCGGTAGGTTTAACTCGTTTTTTGATTTTTTGGAGATAGTTTTCATACTTGAAGCAGCTGTAACTATCGAGAGGACCGAATCGTTCAACATCATCGCAGATGTGTACTAAATTATGTACATTATAACTTGTGAATTCATGTCCGTAGATTGAGCCAAAGCATCCGGCCGTGTATTGCAATAATAATCGCGCGTATTCGCGCAAGGATTCATAGTGTTTGCGACTTGCTAAAATTCTGATAGCCACACTCAAGCTTAAAAAGTGCTTGTATTTTATGTCGTCTAAACAATTGTAGAAAACGACTGGGCCCGTATATAACAATATTTGGCGTAGTTCTGTCGCTTTATACCGTTCAAATTCCGAAAAGCTACGCGGTTTTCTCGAAAATTCTTGCGGTATTATATTTTTCGCAGTAAATAAACGATCTTCAGCGAGCGCAATTTTTTCATTGGACATGCGTACATTCTTTTTGCCTCTTAACCAAAATCCCAATAACTTTTTCATGACACCAAGGCACACAAGGTGCATATAATCTAATGGGAATTGGCTCACCATTCCAATGTTATCAATGCTCTCTAAAATGGATGTTTCTTTATGATGCAGCTCGTCTGATTTATTGGCAAACGCAACATCGGTTCTGAGCGCGGCATTCGTTTTAGGAAATGTCACTCGGTTTTTGCATAAATAGCCTTCCTGAACACATTTTCCACAACCGTGATATGCGTTGTGTCCTTTCGCACCGGTAATATACGCTCTTGCCGGTGTATCGCAAACAAATGCGTTTGCTTTACAAATTATATTTTGCCCGTACAATTTTACACCGATTTGCTGAACATCGTTAATATCTTCGGCCAGTTTTTTTAGAAATTCATTACAGTGTCGAGGCTTTTCCTCTCCACTGTAAATGGCAATGGTGAACGGTTCGGTATAGAAATCTGCGCAGATACTACCAAGGATAGGCCAAAATTGCATTTTACTACTCTTTACAAGTGGTAGTCCATCTATATTAATGTCAAATTTTATTTCGGCTGGAATTTCGTTCATTGAAAAGTATCGCGAAATAGAGTTTTCAAGTTCGACCTTGAGACCAAAATGATAATATTTGCCAGGTGAAACGTTTGAATAATGTTTCACACTTCTAGGCGTTGCAAGTAATGTTCTATAATCTGATGGTAATTCCGGATGATTATGTCGTTTCAAAATTACGAGTAATTTATTGACCCAAATTTTTTCAACATTTGACTCCAAAATCCACCTACGTAATTCGGTGTTTAACGATACGGGTATTTCTTCATTTTCATTGGCAATACCTATTTGGCTGGTATTTTCATTGATCATTTCATCGTCAATATCGTTATTATCGATGTCAATATTAATCCCCGATTGTGTTGAAACGCTGATATTTTGCACGATCGGTGCATTTTTAGCGATCGGAGGATCCGGAGCTCTAATCAGCTTGTCCGCGATATTCTCAGATGGTTTTGTTCCGACTCCTTCCACCTTTACTCCTTGAATAGGTTTTGAAAAATCTTTTTTTACTTCTGCAATATGAGACAACAGCCGTCTCCGATGTTGTCGACTTGTAATGCACCTTGCGTCTTTCAATTTTGATTTAATCATTTTTATAGAATACACGTGTATTGATACTTTGAAATAGAAACGTTGGTTATGTTGAACACACACTTCCACTTCACGAACGTATCGAGACTGATCATCCAGAGGGACTAATAACGGGAACATATTCATATCTCGTAATATATTCGAAACTGTGGTATGACAAAAGATGTCACCATGACGATCATTCTGTGATATTATTTTATATCACAAAGAAGGCAATTGGGTATGTGAAAATCTCATATCCTCATAGTCGTATTGAATACGGGACATCTCGTAACATACACGTATTCCTGATAACCATACATTTACATAATTTGGATGTCCACTTTTTTACATGTTTTCTTCATCACAAAGAAAGAAATAAAAAACTCGTCTCGCAATGACATAAAGTTGCTAACTTTTAGGGATATCATAAATTCATTTGCGTGAAACATATAAAGTATATCACATTTACGGATGAAACGGATGAATCACAGCATTATGATCACAACTGTGTTACTGGACTGCTATATACCAAAAATACATAATAGTTTCGAGTGTCATCACAGTTGTGTTAGCTGGGTATCTTCAACAAACAAAGAACAAAACAAAAAAAAATTTGGAATATCTCTTTTTTCCCACAAAAAAAAATTCTTGATAAATGGCAAAAAAACAGGGGGTCACAGTGGTGTTGTCCGTTAACGATGCTCGCGACCTAGTGCTTCAACACATAAAAATTATTATCTACAAGTACAACAGTATTAAAGTTAATATAGTGTTTAATGGTGAATTCGCGAGTGCTGACAAACATGCCAATAAAAGTGTCAACACGCCAAACTGTGAACAACTCTTTAGCACAAGCGATTTGAATGAGTGGTATGAACAGCGTGTTACGGAGCCCACTTTCACTTTGCTCGATGAATTTCAAGAACGAGATAGTGGCCGGGCCCTACGGAAAATACCCCTCACGATAAATGTGAATAAGTATAATCCGATGCGCGCTGGGTGTTATATATCATTGCCGCGCGAGATGATTAAGAGGGCTGTAATTAACGTAAAATCAAACGATAATGCATGTTTCGCTGCTCTATACTCAGCCGAACGATACAGTGACCGTCCATCGTCTTACCCACATTATTCGACAGTAATGAATCTCCAGGATATCGAATTCCCAGTAACGCACCGTAAAAAAAAAATTGAATTTTATAACAGTCTATCGATCAATGTGTATACCACCACCACCACCAAAAAGGACATTGTTCCATTACGGATCACTCAACACAAGAAGGAAAAGCACATCAATTTGCTGTACATGTAAGATACGGAGGACCCTAATGTGGGGCGTTTCACATGGATCAAGAACCTGTCGAGACTCGTGAGGGCACAACTGAGCAAAAAGGAGCATAAATATATATGTGATCGGTGTGTAAATTTAACATTATTAATACAAAACTGTATATCTACTTAAGGAGAAAATTGGAAAAAAAAAATTGTTTGTTTTGCAGGTGTTTCCACTACTTCGGATCAGAGGAAAAATTGCAATCACATGAGGTCGATTGTGGAACAATAAACGACTGCGCGATCCGACTACCAAGTGACACCACCAAATGGCTCCAGTTTACCAACTTTAGCCGGAAAGAGCGACATCCCTTCATTGTGTATGCTGATTTGGAGTATGGTATGTGCTAGCAAAGACTGATGAGAAGAACCAAGCAAAAGATATGTATCAACACCATGAAGTGTTTAGTATTGGATATTACGTGTGTTGTTCGTATGGCGATTCATTACCTTCATATCACTCACGTCACAGTGTGGATTGTGTATCGTGGTTTGTCGACGAACGCAAAAATCTAGCACTGCGTATAAAAGAAATTTTCTGCAACAACGTGCCAATGGTATATTTAACACCGAGTGAGTGGGCGAGTTTTCGAGCAGCGACTCAATGTCATATATGTAAGAAACCATTTGCGCAAGAAGATGTACGCGTTCGAGATCATTGCCATGTGACTGGGTACTATAGAAGCCCCGCCCACTCCACTGCAACTTAAACTACAAACAGTCATTTTTCATTCCCATAGTTTTCCACAATTTATCCGGGTATGAAGCACGTTTGATAATCAAGGAAGTAGCCACAGCGTTCACAGGAAGAACCGATGTGCTTCCAATCACAAAGGAGAAATACATCTCCTTTACGATGCATGTTGAAATTATAGACGATTCAAAACACAAGATTCAATTACGCTTCATCGATTCCTACAAATTCCTCAACACTAATCTCGACAAATTAACCTCATTTTGACCGAGGACAAACTCAACATTTTACGCAGGCAATTCCCAACGCTATTGACAGACGATTGCAATTTGCTAACGCGAATAGGGGTTTTCCCTTATGAGTATATTGACGACGTGACCGAATCGAACGACCCTTGCTTACCGCCACGTGACGCATTTTGCAGTTCCCTGACAGATGCTTTAGTATCGGAGAGCGAGTATGCACATGCTGAAAAACTTTGGGAGCCGTTCTCCATTCGAACGCTGGGTAAATACAGCGATCTGTACTTGAAGACAGATGTCTTGTTTCTAGCCGATATTTTCGAAAACTTTCGAGACACATGCATTGAGAGTTATGGGCTGGACCCCGCGTATTATTACACATTGCCCGGGTACACTTGGGATGCAATGCTAAAGCATACGAATGTCAAGTTTGAATTATTAACGAACACCGATATGGTTTTATTTGTTGAGCGGGGTATATGCGGTGGTCTTAGCCAATGCTTAAACCGATATGCACATGCTAATAACAAGTTAATGGAGTCGTTTGATCCATCGAAAGCATAGTCACACTTGATGTATTTCGATGTCAACAATTTGTATGGATGGGCAATGTGTCAACCTTGCCATACGCAGATTTTCGATGGGTCAACGACGTGTCCAACTTTGATCCATCATCTATGACGCTGGATTCACCTGTAGGCTACATCCCTGAGGTCGACTTGGGATATCCACAATCTCTACATGATGCGCACAGACCTGCCATTTTGTCCAATACATGAAAAACCGCCGCGTGGACGGCAGGAGAAGCTGCTAGCAACCGTTTGCGATAAAGAACGCTACATCATCCACTATGGAAATTTACAGCAGTGTCTACCTCATGGACTCCGTCTCACGAAAGTCCATAGAATATTGCAGTTCACACAATCTCCATGGTTACGTTCATATATTGAATTAAATACGCACCTTCGAACGCTGGCGAAAAACGAATTTGAAGTTTTTGTTATTTAAGTTGATGAATAATGCGGTGTTTGGCAAAACGATGGAGAATGTGCGCAATCGTGTAGATGTAAAGCTTTTAACAGAATGGGAGGGACGGTATAGTGCACAGGCAATGATTGCGAAGCCAAACTTCCACAGCCGAAGGGTTTTTTCGGAAAACTTCATTGCCATAGAATTGCGCAACCTCGAGGTAAAATTCAACAAGCTGATATATGTGGGTGTGTGCATACTCGACATATCCAAAACGTGCTTGTATGCATCTCGACATGAAGCGCGACATTGTAAAATTTGATACGAGCGACTATTCAGCGGACAATTGGTATGGTATGCCGCTTGTTAACAAGAAGGTACCCGGTCTTATGAAAGACGAATGCAATGGTGCAATTATGACCGAGTTCATCGGACTTCGATCGAATATGTATGCGACACGCGCCGAGGGGAAAAAGGAGACTGAAAAAGTTAAAGGCGTCAAGACCAGTGTTGTGGCTAGGACAATCACATTTAACGATTATGCTCGATGATTGAAGGAGAAAATCGAAATAAGTCGTAGTCAAACGTGTATTCGATCGAAGTTGCACAAGGTCTACACCGTTCGCGAATCGAAAATCGCTCTGAGTCTTTACGATGATAAGCGGTATATCATACCTTGGATCTCTGCAACCTGAAGCCTGAAACATGGGGGCATTATAGCATACCATCCTGAAAAATTATGTACATTTTTTGTAAATATTAACGTGTTAAGATTGTGTATATTTTTTATACAAATATTAACTCGATGTAAAACTTGTGGAAATTGTGTATATCTTTTGTAAATATTTACTCGATGTGAAGCTCGCTAAAATTATATTTGTTTATTGTAAATATTTTATGTAAAAACGCATTTCTGTCTATGAGTATACGGCTTTTGTAATCCATGTGTACCCATTCATGTAAGTTGTACCCATTCGTGTAAGTCATAAAAGTCAAAAAAAAATTAGGTCACATTTTCATTATAGCCAACTACAAATCGGATTTACGTATCCAACTATTGTGGCTATTGTCGAAACCTAGCCATTTTACAAAACATTCGATTATCGCGCTTCTTCAATACTGCTTCAATGAGATAGATATCGGGGTGCTTGACACTGAGCAGCTCTTGTTCGTAGAAACTGTACGTCACCGGAAACGTTCTTTTCACATGGCCTATGGTAAATATTTCCGTTGTCCAGTTTAGTATGTAACCCTTTTCGAAGGCAGTCTTACCTTTGCTGATTCTCACTTCATCACCGACGGTGAATTGCGGTGATCTTTTCATTGGTGGTTGAGACTTATTGAAAACCTGCTGCAAGTGCTTCTCATTTTCAGCGTTGACATTTCGCGGTTTCATCTTAATGGTGCGGTGTACAGAATCATTATATTCGGTTACTAGATTATCAAGAATATCAATCCACTTATAATTACCACGAAGACTAAATTGCATCCACATCTTATTCTTCAATGTACGATTGAAACGCTCGCAAATGGATGCCTTCAAGTTGCTATATATTGAATACATGTGAATATTGTACTTTTTCATGAGGACCTTAAAGTCACAATTTTAAAATTATTTTCCCCGATCAACGTGTAAGTTCTGCCGTATGCGTCCCTTAACGAGGATCGACTTCATTGCGACGGCTGCATGTTTACCACTCTTACTCAGCATTGGCACGGCCCAGACGAATTTTGAGAAGGTATCGATGACGGTGAGGAGAGATTTATGTTTGGAGTTTTGACGCGCGTATGATGACATATTCACGAGATCTGCTAGGCTTGGACGAGCTTGCCAGGTCTCGTCCAAGCTGCAGATATCCACGCGGCGACGCGGATAGTTTCGTCGAGCAGGCTTATGTAGCTCCAGCACGAGAGCGCCCCTTTTTTCATTTATTTTCCAGTCCACTCAATCGTGCATCCAAATCAGCAATGACGTTTGAATTGGGAATCACCAAATCTTGTAGAGTATTGACATCGGCCTCGAGAGTCTTTGCAATGTCTCTTATCGCAGTTTTAAGTCCATTAACCAGCAACTACCTACTCTCAGTCATTTCTATGCGTATGTCTTAATGATAGTTCGGGATCTTTTGTGTAAAGCACTTAGAATGATGGCGTCGTCTTCCCATTCCGGATTAGCAATGTTACACAATCATTTCTGCCCCACGTCGGAGTACGCTCGGAGTACGAGGAGTACACTCTTACGCATTTGGCGTCCAAACACATCGACACTCATGTTGATTATGCGTAAATTCTCCGATGCCGAGTTAACAAAAGATTTCAGCTTCACAGAATTCCTCGATAATCGATATAATTCAATTCGCATGTGCTAAATTTCTGGCTGCTTGTTATGCGAGAAGTACGCGAAGACGATCTACTAGCTTGTTTGGATTGTCCCAATAAATATAGTCCAATTGGGTGTATTTTCTAGCTAGCTTATACTTTGGCATACCCTGTCCCACTTGATGATCGACTATCTTTGCGATATATGTGTTGAATTCGTGGCTGGTGTTACGTCGTATAGCCTCACTAGGCTTATAACATTTTTTTGTGCGCATTCATTGAGATGACAATCTTTTCATAGTTTTTCAAATCGTCCGGTGTGAGAGTTTCAACATTGGGCACTTTTTTAAACAGCAACTCCGTTAATTCAACAGATTTCGCATAACTCACATCTCCCACACGAATATGTTGGGAGTCGAAAATTATCAGAGAATTGCTAATCATTAATTTGTTGTTTGCGAGATTCTGTACACCATATAATACATTCAAGTTTGCCTTCCTATTTATTTGTAATAACAGGCGATATTCGCTATTCAGCTCATCGACGTTTTGCAAGTCATTATCATCCTCATATATCAACTTAAACGAATCTTAGGTTTCACTCTTGAAGGAATCTTGTGTCTCATTCTTCAATTGATGTTTCATGCTATTTAACGCATCTTCTCCTTGTTCAGCATCATCACTTACTTTTCATCCTTAATTTCCTCCTTCGCCACCTCGCCGTCTTTATACGACACCAATTTCTCCAATGGCCCCACTATAGGTTTCAAGACATCTTGCATTCTCCGCTCATCGCTATCTTTTCCAATTTTCATCATCCGATGTTTTTATCTGATTGCATCGCTCGCCTTGGCAATTTCACGCAATACATCTTTTTCCCGCAACAGTTGTTCGCTCTTCATGTTGTCACTGTTAAGGCGTGCACAATACTGTCTCTTCAACCACCAGCGATGAGTCATTTATCAATGGTTAAAAAATAATCAAAACCTTGTCTATGTCGACCCTCATTAATATCGCTATCCTTATCAATCGTGACAAATGCATACTTGTCAGAATTCCAGCATTTAATGCACATATTTTTTAAGCATGTATAAGACATATCCATATTAACATGATCGTTGTACACGTGTTTGAGATTCACATCATCCTGCTTGAAAAGCACCACGAAGTTTGCATTATCACTTACGAGATGTTTGGGGATACGAGTGTACGTCTGACAAAGATAAAAAAACTGTCAACAACCTCATGTCTTCCCATGGAAAAGGTCCGAGAATTATCCTGCTTTTCGCATGCTATATCATGAGAAATGAATATAGAGTTGAATTCTGCATCACTCGGTGCTATCACTTGTTCATGCGCCTCGAATGGATGATATGTAACCCCACTCACAGGTTCGAGTAATTCTTCGAGCAACTTATATTTTGGTTGTCGCAGGGATTTGGAATACAAGTAAATGTTCTCAAATCTCAAGCCATTCGGATGGATGATGAGAATGAGCAAAGCGTTGGTTTTCCCACAATTTGATGTACCGCAAAACAGTACACGGATGCTATCCGGCAATAAATTGCCAAGACGTTTTGGTTTCCTCTCACCGTCTTCGACAAACTCGTCGAAATTTATCACGGGAAGTCCGCCTCCGATGGTTTGCTTCCTGAACGTCATCTCACACACGACTAACGGCGAAATCATATAAATAGCATTCTTATAAGGATTATCCGTCAGTCGCGTATTGTCTTTAGACATGATTGTGCAAGGAAAGAGTGGTAAAGGTTTGGTGAATCGCCTAATCAACAAACTCCCCGTTGAGCTACATCTGCCTGGGCATTGTGGACTGCATCTGCCGAGGTATTGTGGACCAGGCACAAAGTTGACCAAGCGCCTTGCTCGTGGTGATCCGGGCATTAATCCATTGGATACGGCTTGCGAACAATACGATATTGCGTATTCGAAAAATCCGGATAATCTTGAAGCGAGACATTTGGCAGATAAAGTGTTGGCTGAACAAACTAAGCAACGTGTTACCGCGAGAGACGCTAGTATCGGTGAAAAGCCAGTGCTTGCGGGTGACAAATATTATGGGGACAAAGAGAAAATTCGGCATGGGGATGAAGGCGCGCAAGGGTGGCGTTTGTTTGAAAAAGATAATTGGCGCTGCAAAGAAGACAATGATTCAAAGTACCGATCCGCATAAGATTATTAAATCAGCTCTAAAGGGTGCTTGTGCAGATGTAAAGTTGCAAGGTGGTACGCACACCTCGGGTTCTACCTGTACCCCATAAAATTGGTGGTTTATTGTCGTTCCTCGTACCCATTTTTGCGGTTCTTAGCGCTGCGGGTGCTTTGTCAGGTGGTGCAGCTAGTATAGCTTAAGCTGTAAGTGCTGCTCAAGCACCTAAACGTGAATTGGATGAAAGTAAGCGCCATAATCGGACAAATGAAGCGATTGCATTAGGCAACGGCTTACATCTGAAACCATATAAACAGGGATTGGGCCTTCATATCAAGCCAAAAAACTAAAAGTAACGCTATCGCACCGACCCCCCACCGACCGCGTCCTACTCAAATCTGCAAAAATCCTAAAGATTCCACGTTTTCGTGGAGTTTACATGCGTGATACATTGCCAGCCAGCGGACCCCTCTAAATGTGAAGCAGCAATTGAAAATTTGAATGAAAATGTCGGTCCTGGAACACACTGGGTCGCTTACAAAAAGACTAGATGGAAAGTCGTGTACTTTGATAGTTTCGGCCATCTTCCACCACCAGCCGAACTCATGAGATATTTTCGTGTCGGTAGCGTTAATTATAATTATACGAGATATCAAGAATGTGATACGATTGAATGTGGACATTTGTGTCTCAAGTTTCTCTGTCGGCAATTGCAGCACAAAGTCAAATATACACTATATATAGGCGGGAAATGACGTGGAGAATTCAGTTGTCAATTTACCAGCATCATGGATGAAAATTTAACATTGACCATATCTGGCTCATCGTCTATACTCGAGGTGCAATACTTTCCCCCCATCGAACTCTCGCCACACAAAAATTATACTCTCGGTCTCGTGGAATTGTTGACGTTCAACTCCATTCCCCATATCGACGTTGGCCACGATAAACTTCACGAGGGATATGAGGTATTGGCGCTATCTACGGACAGTTATGAAATAGAGGATATCGAAACGTTTGTACAAGCAGGGCTGTCGCGTAAAAACATCAAAATCAGCATTAAACCCAATAATAATACGCTACGCAGTGAGATCGAGTGTGATCATGATGTAAATTTTGAGCCGAAAGATTCTATTGGGCATCTACTAGGCTTCACCGGACGCAAATAGGAAGCCAATAAAATACACGAATCCGATCTTGCAGTAGCCATTCTGAAAGTGAACGCCCTACGCGTTGAGTGCAACATTACCGCTGGTGCCTATATTAACGGACAACACCACTGTGATCCCCTGTTTTTTTGCCATTTTTCAAGAATTTTTTTTTGGGGGAAAAAAAAGAGATTCGAAAATTTTTTTTTGTTTTGTTCGTTGTTTATTGAAGATACATAAAAAAAAAATTTCAAATTTTTCACGCCCCATGGTGACGCTGGGGAAGCTCCCGCGTCAGGTACTGTTGCCTCTGCAGTGGTTCGCGGCACGCAGCCGAACTCTCTTCAAAGTCGATCTGAAAAAAAATACCGAGTGTTTTCGTTAATAATATGATATTTTGAAGAGAAGTGAATAGGGATTTGAAAAAATATTGATTTTTAAAAAATAGGCACGCTTTTGAAATCAAAGGACGATTTTCGAGCAAAATTTCTCGTCGAAAATAGGCTATAACTTTTTATATTATTGAGATATGGAAAAAATCCTATGTACTTCTTTAGATAATCTAGTTTTATTGATGCAGTCGAAATTTGAAGTCGATCGGATAAAAATTGCTCGAATTCTGCTGCGTGCCGCACTCAAAAAAGTGGTTTTGAGAAAAACGCGTTCAAAGTTTTAGGTGTGTTAATTTATGCGATAAATTGGAAAAAATTTTTTACCTTTAATCAGCGATGCCGGCACCATATAGCTGGCCTTCAAGAAGCAAATCATTGTCCCTAGCATCTTTTCTCGAACTTGTAGAGGCTCTTCTTGCCTCTTTTGCAGCGTCTGTGAGCGAGCGCTCCGCCAGCTCGATCCGCGCTGCGTCGGTTTCAACGCAAAAATTGAAACAATTTGGGCCGATAGTTATCCCCAACGTCTCCAAAACTTTCATGAGGCTTCTCAGGCCATCGTTGAATAATAATACCGCGATATCAGCTGCAATATGGACGATTTTTTTGCTCCCGGACTGACACTTGGGGGCTATTGCCCAAACTGATTTGTTATAGCTTTCGTTGTTGTTTTGCGTGAAGCCGCCCAAACAACGCTGCTGCAAATCGTCTCTGCTCAAATCTTCGAAGACTGGCGTAATTGCTTCCAATACTTCCTCAGGAAGAGACGGCTTATGGTGATATTCAGAAATATTACGGCGCTGCACCGCTCCACAAAATATTCAATATCTCCGAAAATAATTATTTTTTCCACCTGGGTCCAACAGCATCTTAATCTTAAATGTATTTTAGATTTTTCTAACTAGTTTTCAAAAAAACGATTTTTTGAAGCGGTCACAGTTGTGTTGTCCGTTAACGGACAAAAAGTACACACAATTCATGATTTTTTTCCATCTTCGCCACCGGGCTATAAGATCATTGAAGTTCTGACCCACGTAATTTATCTGCCAATCACGAGCCGAACGATTGACGCGATACAGCTTCGTATAGTGGGTCAGGACGGTGATATGGTAAATTTCATCGGCCAGCGCCCAAAGTGCTAACACCTCAAAACGTGATCCTCTTGAAGAATTTGGGTCCCAAAGTACGTGGCGAAAGCGTGTAAAAAATTATTTAGTATGTGCTCTGTGCATCTGCTGCGTCAAATAGAAGAAGAAATTGTAAACATCCAGACACTCGTGGTCTTTGATGAATTTATCGCCCATTGTGAGATTCACGCTCATCAGCCATATGCATCTTCAACCTTCAATAACAGCGATGAAATCCGCATTACCATCTAACATCAAGACCGATCCATCCTGCCAAGCAAGAGCTCCCTACACATATGTGGGAAATTATCCAAGCGTGACGGAGTCTGTCATTAGTGACGGAGTTTGTCATTTGTTTGAGGAAGTGCGATATGAATTGAATGCCATAGAAGTCGATCGTAATAAGAATGTCAGCGTTACGGGTGTAATTAAGGGACATCCATCTCTCTTACCGGCCAGGAGCTCTATGCTCGAGAACACTGGATGGCTCGATGTCGAAAAGACCAAGCAGATTGTAGATGTATCGGAAAACTTTGATGTCTGTATACCGCTCAAGCATGCTCCTCGGCTTCGCCGAGGATTATCGTAAAATTGTCGTAAATGCCAAGCACGAGTTGATTCTTACGAGATCAAAGACCGATGACAATGCCATTGTACAAAGCGCGTCCGAAGACTACAAACTCGTATTGCATAAAATAGAATGGCGTGTACCGTATGTAACAATCTCGGATCAGCGAAAAATGCAACTCTTAAAGTTCCTCGCCATAGGAGCACTAATCTCCATGAGTTTCCAAACATGGGAACTGTATGAATATCCATTGTTGTCTGCCACCTCCAAGCACGTGTGGTCTGTAAAAACCTCGAATCAGCTGGAGAAGCCACAATATGTCATATTCGCACTGCAGACGGGACGGAAAAGCAAGAAACAACACAATGCGAGCCTCTTTGATCATTGTAATCGGAGCGATGTCAATCTATACCTCAACCCACAATGTTATCCATATGGAAATTTGAATTTGAACATTGATCAATATCAATATGCTCTACTCTACGAGATGTATGCGAACTTCCAACCGACCTATTACAACAAAGAAACTGAGCCATGGCTGAGCAGGGTGGAATTTTTAGAAGCCCCCCTCGTTGTCATTGACTACTCAAAACAGAACGATTCGCTCAAGTCCGGCCCTGTTGACGTGCGCTTTGAGTTTGAATTGAAAAATAATATTCCGCCACAAACTTCAGCATACTGCATGATCCCTCCATGATCGTATTGTCGAGTACAATCCGATCAGTGGTGGGGTTAAAAAAATGGTATAAAATCATACCGATGATTCGCGTCCACTTCAGTCAACGTGGAGCTTATCGTCGACGTGCAGGGCTTCAAGAGACCCATCAACAAATTTGTCCTAAAGGACATGTCCATCGTCAAACTCCACGGCAAGGATGCTGAACCGCTAACGCTCGCCTTCAACGCACCATTTGCATGGGACTCTTTACTGGCCAAGTACAAAATGACAAACAAGTGGCTGGAATGCAATTTCCAGTTACAGCATACTCTCGATGATGCCGTTCAACGATGGTGTTCCAACGAATTTTTTCTCGTCCACCATGCTCAGAGATAACGGAACTCGACACTATTGTATTTTTCACCAATATACTGCATGCGGAGTTGACCATCGCGTGCCAGTTGCAGCATACTCTCAACATTGGCGGAACTTGGTCAAAGGGCTTCACTAGTCACGCTGGTAAGAAGACAGAGAACTGATCCGCGATGTAACGTTTCCAAAATTTGGTTCGTACTGCCCTCATCTCGGAGATTAGTTGTTCCGATTGAACGGGGAGTTCTGTCAGCTTCTTCGTTGGGAGGAATTCCGCCATCCGGCCATCTTTGTTGATACTTGAGAGATCCATTTTCTTACACATTCAAGGTTCTTTTTGGAAAGATGTTGCTGATGCGGTGGAATAGTGCAGTCTGAGCTTGGTCCACGGAATTATAAGCTCTCTCGTAAGCCCCCTCCCACTCAAACATTTTCAAACGTCTCCCCACTTTTCCAATCGTGAAAAAACAGGTTCAAACACGTTCGAAGAACGGAAAATTTTCCCCGCACTTCGCTCCACTTCGCCCATCGTGAAAAAACAAGTTTAAACACGTCCGAAGAACCCCGTACGTAGAGAATGTTCCTCACAACATTTTCTACGCTTCCGCCGTTGAGGTGGGGGGCCATCAATGTGACATTTCATCTGAGGCGTATTATAATGCTCCATATATGGAAGATATGATCACTTCGCTGTCGTTCCGATGATGTTCTGGCAGACAATCCCACAAGAAGCCGACATATTTACCCCAATATTTTAGGAGCAAGACCTTTGGAACCTGTTCGAGCTCGTTTTTGGTCAAGTCCAGAAGGTGCTTGGCTGGATGCGTACATACTCGACCATGCGAACATCTTGGCGTTATATGTCGGAAGGAAACCAAGACCTCTATGAATGGAGACTTTTTTCAAGAGTGTAGCTGTGGTCAAGTGGTCCATCGGCGGTCACAGTCTTTGATGATAGATCCCTAAAGTTTATAGTTTTTCAAAGGAACCTGTCAGGATCTGTCTCGAGTGTCGGCCAGCTTTGAGACGGGCCGGACACACATGCAAACATCTTGACATTGTCTTTCGGAATGGAATCAAGGCAGCTGCACGTCATAAATAAAGGACTTTGCAAGGCCGCCCTTCAAAATTGTCCTACCCATATATGGTTGTCACACGACACACACACACACGCACGCACGCACGCACACACACACACACACACACGCACTCACACACACACACGCACGCACGCACGCACTCACTCAGGCACGCACCCACGCACGCACGCACGCACACATCCGCTCTACTACTTCTTTGTTATATACTCGAGAAATGAGTGGACGCATGGCTTTTGCATAAGAAAGAATTGCCGAGTCTCAAAAAATTTCGGCTCGAAACTCATTCGAAAGTCTAATTCAATGTGGAAAAAAATACGTGGAAGGCCCTTTCTGAACGCGACGAGTAAAATAATCAATGCCTATGGAGATCCCAGGGCGGCTGAATCCGCATTACTATAACGGAACTGATCACCTACCGATTTTCAAGACGAGCGTATGCGATACAGATCTTCTAAATTCGGAGAACCTCAAATGTTCTGTAATAAACTTAACGTTGTTCTATGTCTCAATAGTAAAAACAATTGTTTTACCGCATTCCACCGCAAATCAAATTGTATTCGATTGGTCTTTCTTTCACGAACCCGAATATTTAACAATTAACTGATTTTCATCTAAAATCGCGTAAAAATACATTCCACTATACTGGTAAAATTTCACTCTCAAAATCGTCTCATTTGTACGGCGTTTTGTGGAGATGACATGCTGGCCACATTTCCTATGCTCACACTACTCACGCGTGTTAAAACATCCAAAGATTCCGGAACGATAACAAAAACAGAGGGTAACCGAATGTTTGAAGAAAACGAAGAAAGAAGATGAAAGACAAAACCGCAAACAATGATCGGCAGGTCAATAAACCATTTTTCGTTCATACATTTTTTCTCATACCGCACATGTCACATACTGATGCGAATGACTGAAAATATAATAGTAATTTAGCACTGACCGTATACTATTTTTTATTCATGTTGCTCAAAGAGAGAAAACAGTTTCCACCTCAGCGTTTTTCAAACAGCGATGAGAGAAGTATGCATTGAATGTAGCATAGTACAATTGAATACTACGCGTATAAAATATTTTATTGATAAGTTGTGCAAGTAAAAACAAATACTATAACATTATTCTATTGTTAAGGAACTGGAGAATTCCAATAATTTGGCGTCGATTATAATTAATTGTTTGTTACAAGAATCAATTGTTTTTTGTTGGCTTTAGTAATCATGGCTGCAGTAAAATTATGTCAATCAAAGGACAGGGAAATTTCACATACTTCGGTAGTTAACCTGCATGACAGCTTGTTTTATCATTCTACGTTGGGTTGCAGTTCGATTTGTTCCGAAACAAAAGGAAGATCCAAATAGACTGGTAATAAAGATCTGTTCAAATAAATTAGATGCGTTTAGTCGATCCTTGTCTATTTGATTTCCGGAACATCGATTGTTGTTTGATTTTAATATTGCAAACATTTGTTTCCAATATATTTATTTGAATCAAGATCTATTTAACATCTTCAACCAATAAAACATTTATTTGCTTCTAATAATTCTGGTATTATATACTCAAAACATGATTTACTCGTATAGACTAAATATTGTATTTGGAAGTGTTTGCTTTTATTCAGGTCTCAATTAATTTCCGAGTTCTAATGTTGACCCTTGCGGGTTTTTACGTACTACCATCACCAATTAAACCCGTTCCTATCACTCCGTACCCACTCTTCGCTCATCTAACTTAATGTTCCGTCGCGTTCTAAGCCGTCTTAAGCTACACTATACCGCATTTGCCGAGTAAACCTGTACCGGTATAGGCAGGCCTATGTTCTTCTGATGCTCTAGTGCACTTTTACTCAAGTATCTATACGGAAGATTTCAGAAGTGTTGGCCTTTCGCCCACTGTTTGATGTGCCAGCCAGTGCACGACTAAGCGGTCACCGCTCCGAGTATTCGCCATGCACAGTACTACTTAACTCGATGTAGCACCAGAGGTGAACCCCGACCGCCCATCCGCGAGTATCGGTGTGCAGACAAAATATATTTGTTCAATTTTTCCATTTCACTCAACTAGAATGTCTGTGGATACGAACTTGTGTTTATGTAACTTGTGTTTATGTACCTAATTCAATATTACATTTTATTTATTCGATCTTAATATTTATAGTCGCTTCCATGTGAAAGTCCCAATTTTTTCGGAAGACCATAGACTACGCTTCATACATGCAAGATAATATACTCGAAGAGCTGCGCATTAGCTCGGCCACCGAGCGTACTACCCAATAAAATGCGGAGTAACCAGGCATCCCTCACACGGCAAGGGTCTGCCTAATCAGTGCATGGATAGAACGCTCCGTGGCTGACGTATATGCGCAGGTTCGAGGCTTCTCCACCACCCATATGAATTCTGAACAAGTGAATAACCAAGTTCGGCAAAAATATCGACACACCTTCAACTTGCTGACCGTAGCCTGTGGTCCCTCAAGTACCTTCCGAAAAAGTTGGGGATTGCACAACGGGTAATACTTATGTGAGAAACGTTTTTTCGTATGTCGGAATAGTAATAATACAATATATTCTCATCGTTTTTAACCATCAAGGAATGTTAATAACAATAACTAAATCTTCTCTTCTCTTTTGATCTATACTTTCTCTATACTTAGAAGTTGGTCTTTCTGTCTATCCCGGATAAGCTTCCGAACCGAGAGTCCGATTTGGATCCGGTTCCCCCGGGGTAGGTTATCACGAGCTCCGGTATAATCGGGTTATCGGTATAAACACGGTAGATTATCGGGGGCTAAGCAGTGAACAAAAATGTGAGACTTGCTAGAAGAAAATTGACAGTGGAAACATGCGCGAGCGAGCGCGCGCCACCACGTGCTCCTCTCGACACATCGCGCGTGCTGAGTTTTATCAGATGTAACTCACGTACTTTAAAAATATAGATATTAATGAATGTTTTGACAATGCCGAGGAGCTCCTGGCGCAAGAACATCGAACATCGTATACAAGGAGGCTCTCGGATAAGTGGATGAAAAATGAAGTTGCACCTGAGCGCAGCCGGGTAATACAGCTACATAATACAGGATGGATCAATAACTATTAGCACTTTGGATATCTTCGAAACGATGAGGTTCACAGAAATATTTGCTGAAATGAAATTGCACAGTACGAAAGGGGCCATCCGATAGCGATAATAGTTTTTTTTGCAGGTGGAGGTACTTCGGACATTTGAGGGTCAACTCCATTTTTTAAAATGGATCGGTATGTTTTTTTCTCTATATCATGAAAGATGAGCATAAAACGAGTTCAACGACCTATAACATAATGACATTGAAAGTCATAGAAAGTACAGAAAATCCACATTGGCTGCGCAGGTTGAACACCAGAGACAATGGTGTGTGAATGTATGGTGCGGAATCATAGGTACTAAAATTATTGGTCCGTTTTTCAATAATGGAAATTTGAATAGCAAATCTACAGTAATTTTATTAAAGATACATTGGGTCTTTTGCTCGAAAAGTTGCCTTTACTTACACTACAAACCATGTGGTATGAACATGACGGATGTTCAGCACATTATTCATTGATTGTACGAAGGCAACTCGACGGAAAATTTCTAAATCGTTGGATCAGACGCGGCGATCCTATATCGTGGCCACCTTGTTCCCCAGATCTAACACCTTTATACTTCTTTCGGTAGGGAATATTGAAAGATAAAGTGTCCAAAGAAGTACCAACTACACTTGACGACATGTAACAAAAAATTATTACAGCCTGTGCATCAATAAGTTCTGATGACGTAAAACTTGCAAGTCAATCAATCGAAACAAGAATCCAATGTTGCATTGATACTGATGGACGTCATTTCGAACACTTACTATAAACGTAGTAATTTTATTTACTACCGACACTGTAAGTATTATCGCCTTTCTGTACTTTCTATGACCTTCAATGACCTTATGTTGTAGGTCGTTGAACTCGTTTTAATATCCTCTTTCACGATACAGAAAAAAAACGTACCGATCCATTTAAAAAATGGAGTTGACCTTCAAATGTCCGATGTACCTCCAACTGCAAAAAAACTATTATCGCTATCGGATGGCTCCTTTCGTACTGTGCAATTTTATTTCAGCAAATATTTCTGTGAACCTTATAGTTTCGAAGGTATCCAAGGTGCTAATAGTTATTGATTCACCCTGTATAGCAGTTTCCTTGTACCCATTGCGGAAATGTCTTGGTGAATGCAATACCGACGGAAAAGTCGGCTGTGGCCGAAAAGTCGGGATTTTAAGTGGAATAATGGTGGGAAATGCAATAAGGGGGAAGACCTCGTACAATGGAATCTATGATAAAAAAATATATGTATACAGGGTGGACCATTTAACATGACCACCCCAAATGTCTCAGTTGCCTTTAGTGACGGTAAAAGTGCCAGGAGGTAATTTGATTAGGTTCGACGGACTGATACAGTGGTGAAAAAATTATTTTTATCAAGGTCATAGTTTTTGCGTTCTCAAGGTCATCTATGGTTTTTCGAGTGAGAATATATGCGCGTGCGTGCGTGTGTGTGTGTACGCGCATGCCCGTGTGTGCGTGTGTGTACACGCGCGCGCGCGCTAAAAATATGTAGATGAATATTATTTCGAAAACTGCGAATTTATCATCCTTTAAAATACAGGGTGAGGCCCATCAAGTGTTACAGAGCCATAGCCCTCAAACTATTGATCTTATCCAAAAAAGTTTGTATTCGAGGAGGCCGTCATACTGGACCACCCTATTTTTTTTATCGGCAAAGGCGCTGATGCTACGTCAACTTTTTTTTAATGGAACAATGGATTTTTTTCGATAACATTATTACCGATTTTAAGGCCATGTGCTACACGCCTCCGACCGCATCGAAATTTTGAAATGGGTATTCTCCCAAACGAAACAACCAATTGGAATGAAATTTGTTGTGTGCACGCAGGACGCTTGCTCCGAGAGTACGGCTCCCAAAATTTTCCAAAATTGCGAAAAAAAATTTACAGTTCACCGTTACCATGCGAAAAACTGAATTATTCACCATTGCATTGCGTTTTCGGTAATTTGACGAGAACCATGCTCTCGATAGTGAAAAAGCACACATTTTAAGCTTTGTTTCACCTGTTTTCATGAACAAATGGTGGAGAAAAAGCATTTTCAAATTTTTACATAATTGTAGCAAAACTGTACTAACAAAGCTCAAAATATTGTCTACCAGACCGATGAATTTCGTTAAACTGTTTTCTCCCTGGCGGTGCGCAGCTCGCATCGATCTTCTTACCGACCGCGCTCGCCTCCTTCCGGAACAGTTTTTTTTTTTGACAGGTCGAAAACAGGAGCGATAACCTCGAAAATTCGTTCGAAATATATTTCATACGCTGTGTAATAGTCTGTGATAGAGTGATTTTTTTTTTCGTCGCGCTGTCGTGAGTTTTGTCGACTATGAAGAACGAAAGGAACCTGGTGGTCGAGGGCTCCAACGAGAAATCACGACAAAAAAAATCGACGAGAAAACCGCTGTGGCCGGTTACAAGTGTTGGAAAGTTGAGTTTGTCGGACTCGTATCTCCCGCGCCTGCGAACGCCAATGAGACGAGTGGAGCGCTAGTGTAGCGCAGCAAGGCGGATGTTACTTGAGGCGATTCAGTTCCTGTCGACGTGTCTCTTCGATGAGCACGTTTTTCTTTTGTATAAACTAAGAAAAAGTTATTGTACTTTTAATTCATAGAAATAAATTGGCTCGTGACTTATATTATTGTGACAGAAAAACACCTTCCTTCTCGTCCTAAAATAACCAACAGGTTATGGGCCCAGGCGTTTTGAGAGAAAAGGTGGAACTGCAATAATAATTCGTCGAGGAGTTCGGCAACAGGACGGTCGTACCGCGTGGCGCGTGGCAGCCATTGTGCGCGTGGCTTTTTCGAGTACAAAATTGTTTAGTACGGCTTATCGAAACAAGTGTGCGCGGTGGAGACGGTGAAACAATGTCGAACGACGTTTCGGTGAGACATGTCGAGAAATTAGACGGAACGAATTTCGTGACGTGGAAATTCGAGATGCTTTCGTTGTTCCGGGCAGCGCGAGTGCACAATGTCGTGAACGGCACGGAGGTGTTGACGGGGGACGTGACGATGGCGGCGAGGAACGCGTGGGAGGAAAAGGACGCGAGTGCGAAAGTACTGATCTCGACGACCATCGAGAGATCGCAAAAGATATCTCTAATAACCTGTCAAACCTCGAAGGAAATGTGGGACGCGCTGTGTAGTCAGTACGAGCAAAAGTCGGCCTCGAGCAAGTTGCTTCTGTTAAAGAAGTTTCAAGCTTTTAAAATGGAACCGGGAGACACGGTGGTGCTGTATGTGTCGAAAATTAAAAATTTGGCACTACAGCTGAAAGAAGTCGGTCGAGAGATGCCTGATGACATCGTGATGGCGACGATTCTTTCCGGATTACCACCGAGTTATGCTGGGTTCCAGTCGTCGTGGGACAAGGTCGACGAAGAAAAGCAAACGGTCGGAAGGCTAACAGAACGACTTGTGAACGAGGAAGCGCGACACGGGTCGAGCGGTGAAGCGATCGAAGTGTTAGCGGTGACAAAAAACAGTGGCGCAAGGAAAAAAACGGTGAACGCGAAACAAAAGGACAAAAAGGACCTGAAAGACATAAAATGTTTCAAGTGTCACGAAAAAGGACACTACGCGCGCGAGTGTCCACAAAAGAAAAAGAGTGCGGGTGACAAAGAGAAAGATGGAGGCAGTGCGGGTAAATATGTGCTGGTGGCCTCGGTGAAAGAGGGGGGGTCGACGATGTCGGAAAGGCATGTCGGTATCTCGACCGAGCAGGTGAAGCAGCTACTCGAAGTCGATAAGGCAGATGCCTGGATTGGTGACAGTGGTGCCTCGCGGCACATCTCCCATCGGCGCGAGTGGTTCCAGTCTCTCCGCATGGGCGTTGGCGGCACGGTGGTACTCGGTAACGACGTCGAGTGCAAGATAGAGGGAGAGGGGAGCATCAATCTCGAGGCGCTTGTCGATGGTCGGTGGAAGCACGTGCTTGTCGAAAAAGTGTTATATGTTCCGGAGATAACGAAAAATCTACTCTCTATGGGCGCCTGCGCAAAGAAAGGCTGTTTCATCGGAATTGACAATGAACTCGTGACTCTGTCAGTAAATGACGATGTTGTGATGACCGGAGTGAATCAGGGTAACGAAATCTATCGTATGCTTGTTCGCGTGGTGACGTCAGAGGAAGTCAACGTGTCATCGGCCGATTTGAAAACGTGGCACGAGCGTTTAGGTCATGTCGGGGCGCGCGCACTCGAGGACATGGTGAAGAACGAGCTCGTGACAGGCGTAAAGGTAAAGAATGCGAGGAAGTTTTTCTGTGAGCCTTGCCAACTCGGAAAGGCGCATCAACAACCGTTCAAAGAAAAGTCAAGTCCGCGAGAATTGAAGCCCGGTGAGTGCGTGCATACTGAGGTGTGCGGGCCGATTCAAGTGAAGTCACAGGGAGGCGCGAATTATTTTGTGACATTCATAGACGAAGCGTCGAGTTTTTGTCATGTCTATTTTCTCAAACTCAAAAACGAAGTGTTTGAGAAGTTTAAGATCTACGATCAACTCGTCGAGAACAAGTTCGGGTCAAGGCTGAAGAAGGTAAGATCTGATAACCGGGGCGAATACAAGAATAAAAGTTTCGCAACGTATCTCGAAAGACGAGGAATTAACATGGAGAATTCGGCGCCGCACACACCCCAACAGAACGGGAAGGCCGAGAGGGCGAATCGGACCATTTTCGAAAGTGCTAGGACGATGTTACGAGCAAAAGAACTTCCGAAGCTGTTGTGGGCTGAAGCTGTCAACACCGCCGTGTATGTGCTGAATCGGACGACGCACTCAAGCAGAAAAAGGATAAAAACGGCGTACGAAGAGTGGACCGGAAGGAAGCCAGAGCTGGGCCATGTACGAGTTTTCGGGTCGACGGCGTACGCGCACATCCCCAAACAATTTCGAAAAAAGCTTGATGATAAAGCCAGGAAGTTGTTGCTCGTGGGGTACCAGGACGAATCCGCGAACTATCGTCTATATGATCCGGTGAAGAGGACGATAGTGGTTTCTCGTGATGTCGTGTTCAACGAGACCGGAGCTGGTGAAGGTGCGAGCCAGGATAGCTCTGAAGAAGAGGGGCTGAACGTAAAACGAGAGCGCGATGTTATTGTTATTCCGGACGAGTCAGACGAAGAAGTTGAGCAAGACGACGCAGTACCACAGCGTCAGGAAGAGAGAAACGGAGAAGTCGACGAGCAACGCGTGGAAGAAGACAACGAGCCGCGCGAGCAGCCACCTGGGCGACAACTTCGAGATCGTCGACTGATTAATCCACCAAACAGGTATCTGTACGAGATAGATTTTGTTGAGTACAGGGCGCCAGAGACGTTCCAGGAAGCTGTGACTGGACCTGATGGGGCAAAATGGTCGGACGCCATAAATCAGGAGCTTCAAGCGCACGAGGATAATGGAACGTGGACGGTCGTTGGAAAGAGACCTGGAGACAAGCTGATAGACTCAAAGTGGGTCTTCAAGGTCATACAGGGGTCGACAACGGGTGAGTGTCATTACAAGGCTCGTCTCTGCGCACGAGGTTTTCTACAGCGAAAAGGCGTGGATTACAACGAGACGTTCGCACCAGTGATTCGGTATGATTCTCTTCGGGCGTTCCTGGCTAAGACAACGCAGGAAGACTACGAGTTGGCGCAATTTGACGTGTGCACGGCCTTCTTGTACGGAGAACTCGAGGAGGACGTCCTGATGAAAGTGCCGGAAGGTCTTGTCGTCGGAAACAGTTCGGGTGTGGACAAAAGTTACGTGTGCAAGCTAAACAAATCACTATATGGTTTGAAACAGTCACCCAGGTGCTGGAACCTTAAGTTTAGCGAGTTCCTAACAAAATTCGATTTCATTCAGGGTGATGCGGACCACTGTATTTTTAAGGGGTTTGTCTGTGGCGAGGATGTTTTTCTTGCATTATTCGTGGACGATGGCCTCGTAGCCGCGAAGTCTGATCGGGTGTTGAATGCAGTGTTAGAACATCTGAAGAGTGCGTTTCGGATAACTGTAGGAGATGCGTCGCGTTTTGTAGGTGTTCAGATCGAACGGAATCGTGTCGAGAAAACGATGTGTATTCATCAATCGGAGTATGCTGAGAAAATTTCAACAAAATTTGGTATGATTGACGCGAAAAAGTTGTCTGTACCCGCGGATCCAAACGTCGTGCTGTATCCTGCAGAAGACGAAAGCGAGTGCGAGAATGTACCGTATCGCGAAGCGGTAGGCTCTCTGATGTTTCTGGCCGTTGTCTCGCGACCGGACATTGCGTTTGCGGTTAATCAGGTGTCGAAATATTTAAACAAACATAGTCGCGCACACTGGATAGCAGTGAAGCGAATTTTCGCGTATCTAGCCAGAACGAGAGACTTTGGAATACACTACAAGAGCGGGGGCGACGAATCGGAGCTTGTCGGTTACTGTGACTCGGATTTTGCAGGAGACGTGGAAACGCGTCGGTCGACGACCGGATACGCGTTCATGTTTGCGAACGGGGTGATCTCATGGTCAAGCCAGCGACAGAAGCTTGTAACGTTAAGCACAACGGAGGCTGAGTATGTGGCGGCTACGACTGCTGCTCGTGAGGCTGTGTGGCTGCGTAGGTTGTTCGAAGAGCTCGGGGAACCCTGTGATAAACCGTCTGTGATATGGGTCGATAATCAAAGTGCGATAAAGCTTACGAAGAACCCCGAGTTCCACAAGCGAACTAAACATATAGATGTAAAGTTTCACTATGTACGTGAGAAAATTGCTAGTCGCGATATTGAAGTCAAGTATGTAGCAACGAAATACCAAAAAGCGGACATATTTACGAAAGCGTTACCGAGAGTGCAATTTGACATGCTGTGTGAAATGTTGTCGATAGCGAGTGCTCAAACGGTGAGTGTGTTGGAAAGTTGAGTTTGTCGGACTCGTATCTCCCGCGCCTGCGAACGCCAATGAGACGAGTGGAGCGCTAGTGTAGCGCAGCAAGGCGGATGTTACTTGAGGCGATTCAGTTCCCGTCGACGTGTCTCTTCGATGAGCACGTTTTTCTTTTGTATAAACTAAGAAAAAGTTATTGTACTTTTATTTCATAGAAATAAATTGGCTCGTGACTTATATTATTGTGAGAGAAAAACACCTTCCTTCTCGTCCTAAAATAACCAACAACAAGGAGATGAAGATCGGGGAAAATAGCGACAGCGAGACGCCGAACGAGAACGGCGAGGGGAAAACACCGGAAGTCAAGGTACGTGCGTGCTATGATACTCAACGGCTTTGGGCATATCCAGAGTGTAAAGGTGGTGAGAAAATCTAAGCCTCAACTTGCCAGGGGTGAAGTATTTGTGGCCTCAACTTCCAAGCTGCTATGACACGACATGGTGTCATCGATTCTCCACCGAAAACTCCGTTCATCTCGGGCTCCGAGTAGACTGATGATATCCAGGCTGCTCTGCCCGATCACAAAGCATGGTCAGAGCTCATTGTGGTGTACTTGGATGCGGGAACTATCACCCTGGATTATGCCGTTACGATTCAAGCTTGCATCTATTATGCCAGGCAAGACTTTTCTGATCCATGCCGCCAGCGCTGACGTTGGCCAGGCAGTCGTTCATTGCCAAAGACGGCTCACGGCATAACAATCTTTGGTTTTTACAGGTGTCGGTGGCAAAGAGTGCAACAGAAGATGTGACTGGCAAAAGAGCATGGGAAAATATGGCTCGAGCACCTTCGTAACGGCGCAAAACAGATTTTCTTTTCCGTTGCCTGATACTGGAGGACGATGGACAAAATATTGCCGTTGAAGGTCTTCGAGGAAAATTACACGCTGCCCAGGCTGCATCTCTGTCGTCTGATGCATCAGCACTGCCCGCATGCCTTTGTGAGGGTATGCGGACAGCGGTGGACAAGGTTTATCTAAAGAATGCTCGAGGTATTTGTTTAAATTTATTCCAAAGGATGGTAAGATGTCACCATCTTACCATCCTTAGCAACTCGGAAAGTCCAAATTTGACTTGTGTCAAACATTCCTGAAAACATTCAATTTTGAGGAAGCGAGCATTTTATTTCACATTCGTCCGGGTCAAAGTGTGTAAAGGAAGGAGGCAGTGATGGGCAAAATTGTAATAAAAAATTAACAATTACAAATTACTAAAGGTAATTTGTAATTAAATCGAATTCCATTAAAATTACTTTTAGTAATAATAATTGAATCGGAGTTCATTGAAATTACTTTGGATAATTGTAATTGAATTAGAGTCCATTGAAATTATTTCCAGTAATTGTAATTGAATTGGAGTTAATTAAACTTACACTGAGTCATTTTAATTAAATCGAAGTTCATTAAAATTACTTTCAGTGATTGTAATTGAATCAGAAATCATTACCATTATTTTCAGTGATTGTAATTAAATCAGAAATTATTTAAATGATTTTCAGTGATAGTAAACCACGCAATGTGGATTCATTAGATTTTTTTTGCTTAAGAGAATTCTAAGCATCGAAGTGAATATTTCGTTTTTTTCGTAAAAACGAAGCCTCAAGGATTGAATGAGAGAGGGAATTTTTTTTTTAAACGCAATCTACCAGAGATAATACCCGTATCATAATTATATCAGTAAGTCAATTTCGTGAAATAATTTTTGTTGCAAAATTAATTTGTTTAAACAAATTGTTTGAACAGTGAACGTGACTATGTGAATTGCACATAGTTTCCTGTTTTTTGGGCCGCTTGTCGAGAATTTGACATTATTTTTACAAAATAAATTTGTTTAAACTATTCTTTTTATGACAAAAATTATTTTATAAAAGTGACTTACTGATATAATTATGATACGGGTATTATTTCTAGTAGTTTGCGTTTAAAAAAAATTTAATTTATTCCATAATTTGTTCAAAAAAATGGTTTAAACAAATTAGTTTTGGAAAAGTAATGTCAAAGTCTCAACAAACGACCCAGAAAACATCGGAAACCATATGCAGGTTACATAGTCACATTAACTGGTCAACCAAATTGTTTAAACAAATTAATTTTTCAAAAATAATGTAAAATTCTTGATTAGCTACCCGAAAAACTTTGACAACCATAGCCAATTTACATATTGACTGTAAAAGACTCGTTCCGATCACAACATTTGAATACTCCAAAAACGGAGAAAATTTGTTAGTTTATTTGTTGTTATTTTGCAGGTATAACGTCAGAAAAAAAATGTATGCATATTTCGAAAGTACAACTATCGAGGACACCTTTAGAGCCCTTTATTGTGCGAAAATAACCCGATAAGACTTCCGAAATTCAAAATGAAGAAAAATGTCACTCAAAAGTTCGTGTTTTTTCAACTTATTTTGCAAAAAAATTGTATAAAAAATTATTTTAGCGAAATTTAAGTTGCGCCATTCGAAAGAGCGGCTTCGAAAATAGTCGACAAGGTACTTTAGGAATTTTTTCCCCGACATTTTCATGGTAAATAATTACGTCGAAAAGAAGACTTGTGAAAAGTGTCTTTGTAACGTTAAAGGTTTCATCATAAGAAAATTGTAATTGATATACAAAAGTAACAATTTTCCCAAGTAATTGTATCGAATAATACAAAAAATACTATTTTTTCCAGTAATTGTAATTGATAACGGAGAAATTACAATTCTTCCAAGTAATTGTAATTAGCAGCAAAAAATTACATTTTTTTCAAGTCATTTTATTTGGCAACAAAAAAATTACAATTATTTCGAGTAATTGTAATTGATAATCACAAAATTACAATTGTTTATAGTAAGTGTAATTGATAAATAAAAATTTACAATGGTTTCCCGTAATTGTAATCAGTGACTAAATATTGCAGTTATTTACAGTAATTGTAATTTACGGGTAATGAAATTACAAAAGTAATGTCTGCTGTCCAATTCTGGAAGGAGGACACCACTGACACTGCCCATTTTCGATTTTTTAAACAAAGCAATAAAATAGATAGTTAAAAGAACTTTTACGCTTTATGAGGTATATATTAAAGTTTGTAAAAAAGTTCATTTGTTAAAAGAATAGAAAATAGCGGTGCACGCGTCGCTTTAGCACTACTAGTTTTCAGTCAACCCTCTTCATGCTGTTGAAGTTTGCATTGTTGGAACGTAACGAAAAGTCTTGTTCATATTTCATTTGCCATATTTTTATTGTTATCGAAAATATTTTTTTAATTATTTATATTCTAGATCGCTAAATGAAAAGATATCTTGAAACGATTTCTGTAAGCAAAGGATGCTAAAATATAAAAAAGGAATTCAAAAATATTAATTTTTATTGCGTTCCAACGAGAAAAACTTCAACCTCATACCCTTTTCGTGGAACGCAGTAGAACTATCGTCAATTTAATCGTTGAACTAAGAGTAAAATATTTTCGTTAATTACGTTAGTTTTAGCAGTCAAGTATGAGGGGAAACTTAAAAATAATTTTAAAAAAGAGACGAGTTTTTTTTAAATTTCGTGTTTTCAGCCATACTTTTGATATACTACGCCAAAAATTACAGGAACAGAAAATTTCTTCATTTTTTCAGCGTTTTTTGAAGTGCTGTATCTATGTGAAAAATGGTCGTATCGAGATGATAAAAAGCCTTTTGAAACTTCAAGTTTACAGTTTCAAGATCTTATGGCAAACAAATTGTGATCTACGGTTATCGCGCAATCATAAGAAATAGCGGGAGAAAAAGATTCCAAACTTCTTTTTTTTCAGGGGTCCACGGACTAAGGAATTTTGTTTCAGTTAACTCAATATATAGGTCAGTTAGCTGATTTATTCCGCTTTAATTTGGTTTTTTATCTCTCTACGTCAATTTTTTGCTGAGATACCCGATTATGAATGAAAAACGATCCTTCTGTCTTTCATTATCAATATCTCAACAACCAATTATCGCAACGGGAATTAAAGGGCAGCTTTGAAAAATTGAATAGATGTCCTGCCAGCCCTTCTCGTTGATTTTTGTATTTTTTTTAACCCTTAACCTTTATTTGGCAGATGAGAATAAATGACTTTTTCTGGACTTTCAGTAAATCTACAACTACGTTACAAATATTGATGCAAAGAGTAATGTTGCCGCGTTTTTTTTTGAGCTCGATGTACTCCCAATAGCCCTGTTAGCTTTCAAATTGATCCATCGAACCGTTTTCCATCAAAAGTTGATCGAAGTTTTACAAAACAATCAAAGGAACAAGTGTATTATTCCTAAACATCGTGTACTCGTGCGTAAATTTCACACTATAATTTCACTCATCTTTAATTGCATCACTTAAAGTCTATACTCCGAAACTGGATTTAATAGTTGATCTGAGAACATTTATGCAATTAACTCTCAATATGTTCTACGAAGGTTATTAGGGTTATGGAAAACAGTTTTTTTTCAAAACTAGGCATGATAAAAAATTGAAGAAAAAAATGAGTTTACAAAAACTCATTTTGGAAACTCTTTTTGATTAATTTTTTAAACTTTTGATTAATTTTTTTTACGAAAACGTAGAAAAAAATTGACCAAAAAGATTAATTTTGGAAAAAAACTGTTGATTGGTTTTTTCTTCCAAGCAAAAGATCATTTTTGAAAAAAGTGTTTTTTGTTTCCCCAATAACCGTTGCAGAAAATATCGAGAGTTGATTAAATACAAGTTCTCAGATCGACTAGTGAATACAGCTTGGGGGTATCAACTTTTAATCAATGCAATTAAAGATAAGTAAAATTATGGTGCGCCAAAGCTAAAGCGTGGCAACAATGAGTCACCATTGTTGCCGTTGAAAAAAAAAATTGGAAAAATAATTTTCTCGCTATCTCTTATGATTGCGCGATAACCATAGCTCACAATATTATTTTGCCAAAAGATCTCAAACTAGAAACTCGAAGCTTCGAAATATTTTTTTTTCACCGTGATACGACTATTTTTAACATTGATACAACGTTTCAAAAAAAACTTTAAAAAGTGAAGAAATTTTCTCTTTAATTGTTTTGGGGGAGGGTATAAAAAGTGATATATTTTTAACGATTTTCAGTGAATAGAAAAAGTGCTCATCCTTGACCGTTGAAACAATCTAAGTATATATTTTTTTATCTTGAGAGAGTTATCTTGGGAGTTTATCTTCAGAGAGAGTTCATCGGAAACAATCTTAAAATTTGGAATTATTCTGACCTGGTCGTATTTTTGTCTGCGTACTTGATTTTTAAATTTTCAATTAATCCGTCAAAATCATGTCGATGTACTCTCCAAATTATAACGAATATTATCAACTTTTTCACGTAAGTAGTGTTCACTTTTTAACTTTTTCGACGGAATTGGACTCGTTGAATAGCTGTAAAGCGACATTTACAACAGGTAACTGCGTTTTGATGCTTACATGGGAAGAAGTGCTCTGTTGAGATAAAATTTCTTCTTTGCAAGAAGAAAGCATTTCTGAAGAAGGAATGAATATTTATTTCACCAAAAATGTAACAAAAAAAGATTAAAACTAAGGAGTGTTTAATGCATCAAAAAAGTAATTTATAACAAAAAATCTCATTATACCCAAGCAAGTTGAGAAATCGTTGTCGTCTTGCGGGTCAATGCTCTTGGACCTTGCACTGCAATCTTCGTTTGATTTCTCCGGCAAAGGTAATGATTTTGTTCGACACTGTTTACACAAGTAATAATTAAACTGTTTACACAAGTAAATTCAATTTATTTTGTATTGCTTCAGATGCAATTCGTCGATCTTTTTTTCGGCATGATTTTTTCGTCAAAAGGATTGCGACACCGATCAAAATGCACGTTCAATACCATAGCAATGAAAAAAAATGATAAATTGGCGCAGATAATTCTTTTACTTTCGCACTTTTCAGGAGGTGAAGAGACACTGTTGCTTCTGGCTGCTTTTACAAACTGTTCGAAAAAACTCTGGTTTCACAAGTCTTGTTCCTCGACAGCAGGAGACGATAACACTCCCATGTTTGCATTTCAAATAATGTAATGTTTCATCCTTGGGATGTACGCTTGCCAAGTGTAGGCGTGAATTTTCTTAGAAATGGTACAAAAACATTTTAGACATATTGCGAATACGATAAATATGATTCATACAAAACACTCGAAATTTTCGTGAAAAAAAAGGAATTTATTTTTTTTTTAAATACAAGGAAAAATGGGCCCACAATGGGACTAGCGTTAAAATTCATATAATTCATCATATTATTGAAGAGAATTTTTTGAAAAAAAAAAAAATATCTATCATCTTTAAAAAATGGTTTTCACTTTACACGCTGAAAATATGTTGCCAACGATTATTAAAATTTTTTTTTTCGTTTTCTTTATGAAAGTGTGAACTAATATGAAAAAAATCGATCTATAGACATTTTGCGATATATCGATTAATTTAAGAGATATCCGCGTGAGAACGTTTCCAAACTTTCTGAAATCCAGATTTTTCGAAAAATTGTAACTTCTGAAATACATGCGATAAAAATTTAAAAATTTGTGAAAATACTCCTTGCATAGCATACTATTTTATTTAAAAAAATCAAAAAAATTAAAAATGTTCAGGGTGGCGGCCGAGCGAAATCGCGTGGAATGCCGCACATATTTTGGAAAGTTTACTCAAATCATGAGTACATAATTTCGATAGCATTAATTAACGCTTGAAACTTTTAAAAAATCAGATCTAGGGTGAGTTCCTAATATATCATCTAGAGTTGCAGCATATTTTTAGGAGTAGTTCTGACGATTCTTCCTTCTATTAAACCTTTAACTAATCCTCCTACCAATTAGCAGATTCGATGGCGATAAAAATTTGTTTCAAGGTGAGTTATTCATCATTTTTTTTTTCTCTAGAATTATTAATAATTTTTACAAATAGTTCTGGCAGTTATCCGATTATCGATACCATTCTTTTATTAGCCGTCAATCAATTCATTTCAAGTTCGTGACAATCAGTTATGGGGTGAGTTCCTGATCGGTCATTTGTTTCTCTAGAGTTCCTGCACATTTTTGGTAAGATTTCTGGCGATTCAACAGTTTTGTATACCATTCATTAATTAATCGTTCTGCCAATTAGCAATTACGAAAGTTTAAATAATTATTATAAAAGCGAGTTATTGGTTAGCTTTTTATTTTTCTGGAGTGCCTGAATATTTTTATGAATAGATTTGGCGGCTATTCGATTATCGATGCCATTCATCCATTAGGGGACTATACCAGTGTGAACGCTGAAAATTTGGGTGATTATCGGGAATTTTTTGGAAGTAAAATACTCAATTAAATGTTTCGGAAAATTGAGAATATATTTGGCTATATTTGACATATATTACATAATTTTTTCATAGAAAAATATTGAGCCCCAAGCGACTTATGCGCTGCCTTCCGAGGCGCCAAAAAAAAAGTTCCTCCACTGCTGATATGATTCCGGCCGATTGAGTAGCCGAAACCGAAAAAGGAATAAATGTCGTTAAACTGAAAGGCATTTCCTGTACAATGACGTAGGATTTTCGAAAAATATCTAAATCTAACACAATGGCGTAGTTATAAAAAAAAGTATGTTTTCTTGCATATAACATGGTCGTTTTTTTCAATGCCAAATCGTCGATTTACATCCAATGAAGAATATCCTACGTCATTATAGAGTAAATATATTCAAAAGTACTCACAAGGAACATCCCTCAGGTGTCCGCCTCCGATTTTGTTGAAACTCATATATGTGATAGAGCATCAAAAATTTTGAGACACGTATTTTTTTTTATCTGCGGAAAAACGGTTTTGAGGGGTGAAACGCGCCCTCGAAAATAGGGGTGTTCTTCGTTTTTCGTCGATAATGGTATCGTTCTCATCTCCAATGTATAGTACATGAAAAAATAAACATTGTTGCAATTTGAATTTTTTTTATATCTCATACCGTTAAAACGTTATCGACGAAAAACGAAAAAACATCCCCATTTTCGAGGGTGCGTTTCACCCCTCAAAACCGTTTTTCCGCCGATAAAAAAAAATACGTGTCTCAAAATTGTTGATGCTCTATCACATATATGAGTTTCAACAAAATCGGAGGCGGACACCTGAGGGATGTTCCTTGTCAGTTCAAATTTCAAGTCAATCGGATAAATGCTCTCTGAGTTACAATGTCAGCAAATTTGAAAAATCTCATTTCGAGAAAAAGGCGTTTAAAGATTTAACTATCAATTTTTGCAAGATAAAATTATATTTTCCATAAAAACTACTAATCAACTATACCTGGCCCATACAATGAACCCTGCTCTTCCTCGAATAATGCCTGCTGAGAGGCTGAAGCTTTTCTCCGAGCTGTTCGTCCCTCTATTGAGGACGTTTCATGACGTAACTCCGCTTGGTTGATTCGACTATCATCTCTCTCCATGGCATATTCTTTTGCAATAGGACCGATGATGACGTCCATTACTTGCAGCTTTTTTAGAATCGCATGAAAACCATCGTTAAATATTGAGACTGCAAGGAAAGTAGCGAGCTTGATCGTTTTGAATCCATTATGAAGGTGCTTTCCAGCAAAGTGCCAGAGCAAGCTGTTATAACTTTCATTGTTATTCTGCATGTTCCCTCCCTTGCATCGCTCTAGTAATTCCCTTGAAGTCAAGTCAGTATAAATAGGTTCCAAAACACTATCGCCGTCGCCAATATTGCGCGTATATTGTACTCCATGTTGATCGATCGAGCGACTGAACATTTCCTTCACACAATCATCCTCAATTTTTCCGGCTGATCCAATATGATTCACATCGCAATCGTCATGTCCTTCAAGCCATTCTTCGTATTTTTCAGGATAAGTATCTTTTTTCTCTTCCCACACTTCACAACTCTTACAATAAGTCGATTTTACGGTTGAATCGATGATTGTTTTGCTTTTGCCTGCCAGAGTTGTAACACCGAAACGTGAAGTATGGCCGCGTTTTTTCCATGTGCTATTTCGAAAACTGTCAGATTAATATCTGAACCTTGATTCTCTAAGGTTTTGGCTCTCTCCGCAGTTACGGCTTTTTGTGTACTCCATTTATAAACGGTTTTAGCAGCTTTGGTTACATTTTCAAAGCATCCAGCGAAAGTGTTGTTATGAAATTTTCCAAGAAGATCCATCAAGCCAGTAAATAGATTCAGTCCATTGATACCGATGCCTACATGTCGCAACACAAACCCTATAAGACGATTTATTTCATAAGCATTACCAATCATCGGTCCAGAATTCACATATGAAGCACCGCACTTACATGACACAGCAATGTTGAATCCTAAACCTCGTGAACTTGATTGATTGAACTTGATGTCTCTTGCAATTTTTGCACATGACTAAAGTGCTAATTGCACTAAAAACAGAGTAAAACTGGATGAAACGGTGTCCATGGGTATGATCAACTTTAATTTCATCATCTCCGGTGCGTAACAGTTTTCCAGCGGCTGTACTGGTATTTTCGGTGGACTGCTCATACGTGTATCGATTTCCCGAAAATCTCCTCTTCTTGCTTCTGAATCTATAGATAGGAGTATCATGAGAGCCTTTTCAATTCGAACGTCAACTGCTTTTACTCATTTTCGCTCTGTTGTGCAGTGTACCGCAGCTGCGAGTAAACTAAACAAACCCCTTTTCGTTATGTATTGTTTACAATGCCGAAAGATTTTGGTAACAACACGTCAGTTCCGAGCTCCACTTCCAGGCAGATGGGGCATTTTATACCTACGAGCGGTTGCTCTTTAGAAGGCTGCCATTCGGGGAGTATTAGATACGGCCTTGAAATTTTTACAGGATATTCTTGAAAGTATAAACCGTCAAAAAGGGTAAAAAAAATCGATTTTTTTTAAGTGTCGCACTGCTATAGCCCCTTAATCGTGCTATAAGTTAATTCGAAGTTTGTAAAAATCAGTTATCGAGCGAGTTCCTCATCTGTTGTTTATTTGTCAAGTGCCTGCACGTTTTTAAGAAAAGTTCTGACTATCATCTAATTTTTTAATTGATTTACCTTATTAATAAGGTTATTCATTACCTCATTACCTTATTCAGAAGGTTTATGTAAATATATATATTTTTTATTGTAATATTCTAGCGTCCATTTGTACGCGGTACGTCCCCTTGCTTATTAGCCACCATATTCCACTTCACATCCCTAGTCGATCCCCACCTTGCGGCCGCAGCCGACTTCCCCATCTATATCGTATTTACCATGACAACTCTGCCATGGGTATAAAGAAACGGCGCAAAACCTATACCAATACAGCCGGTTCCGAGTTTGCTTCGTAGTCTCGAAGCTAGTCGTGTTTCGTCGAGAAATAAATTACAGGCTACAGTCATACACATACGACACACACACGTACCGGTCCATGTGCGTGACTCATCCATGTAGAACTGGAGCTACGTCACGCCCGTATTTATTTTTCTCCGAACCTACGAGACGGCGATTCGATCCCGCGATCTCCCGATGTACTAGTTTAGAGGCAAGCACGCTGACCACTAGACTAGCGCACTGGTTTTACATAAATATATGTATATTTTTTATTTAAATATATAAAAGTTTTACTCAATTAAACAAGGAGGAAAAATGGCGCCGGTAGCAACACCACGTGTGTGTCGTGCAAGCATTCGAATGTAAGAAATGAGAGAGGTAAAAGAACACAGTGAACGAAAAAAAACAGTGGAAGTTAGGAAAGAAAGGGCCGCGGGATCCGTAGAAATAATAGAAAAAGTGAGAATACGGTGTGAAAGCACGGAAAAGGGGAATAAAGTTAAGTGGGAAAGCGTGGTCGGAGTGAAGAGAAATCTCGAGGATCGAGGAGATGGAAGGATGCACGCATAGCGGAAACTGGAACGAGAAGGGCAACATCTACGAGGAAAGAGAAGTAGAGGAGGGCGAACTTCAGAGAGGTGATCTAGGAACAGGAGGCGACGGTGGCAGCGGCGGGCGGAACCCGAAAGGAAGCGCTGGTAAAGTAGGACGCGCGGGTATCGACAGAGAGAAGAAAACAACGGCGGAGAGGGGAATGGAGTCGGTGTACGCAGCGAAGTTAGGTGAGGACGGAGAAACTCTGAAGACGGCAGGAATGGAAGAAAAGAGTTAACAGTAGAAATGACAATGACAGGAAAAAGAAGAGGGAAACCGGCCGGGACATTGGGAGTTAAGAAAATAAAACTGCGCTGTGCAAGATCATTGCTAGACTACTGGGGAGGAGGACGAAGGAAGAAAGAGGGGAGAAAGGAAGAAGGAAACGACTGAACAGGAAGAAGAAAAAGAAAGAGGGACAGAGAGAGAGAGAGAGGGCGAAAGGGAGAGAGAGAGAGAGAGTTCAAGTTTATTTAGCCTTCTCGGCTATAATATAGTGACATTCATTAGAATAACATTCATTACATGATTTCCAGTAACATAATACAATACATTCATTACATGATTTCCAGTAACATAATACAATAATATTCATTACATGATTTCCAGTACTAACAATAATACTATACTACTTATTAGAATAATTTCTAATTATAAGAACAATTTCTCATTTTACCTTAAATACTGATATATGTACCTGTTATACTTTATCTTTTTCCCATTATGTGTTCTTTCACAAGTTTCCTAAAACCAATAAGATCTTTGGAACATTTTACTTCCGCCGGTAATCTATTATACACTTTGCCCCTGCATACATTATGCTTTTCTGCGCATTTGTTGTTTTTCTTATATTTATCTGTTTATTTTGTGCTTGACGCGTCGTCATAACTCTATTTTCCCCTACTAATTCTAATCTATTACTCAACTCTTCTGGCATCATGTTGTTCACCAACTTATACATGAAAACACTTACACTGAACTCCAGCCTTTCCTTTATGGACATAAAGCTTAGTGCTTCTAGCATATCTATAATTCTTGTGTATCGGTTCACCTGTAATATTGTTCGCATCGCTCTATTCTGTGCTTTCTGTAGTTTATCTATTTCTGTTGTTCCCATATTTATCATTATAGTCGCGCAATACTCAAAATGTGGTGCTATAATCGTTTTATATACAAGGCACCGTGTATATGCCGATATGTGATTTTCTATCCGACTGAGAAAACTTGTTTTCTTTCCAACTTTTTTTAGTACATAATCACAGTGTTCTTTGAATTGCAGTCGGCCATCTAGTATGACTCCTAAGTATTGCATTGCCGTAACTCGTTGAAGCTCGTACCCCCCTTTAGTACGTACCTTTATTTCCCTGCTCACATCCGTCCTAATACTTCTTATCACCATATATTTTGCTTTATTCACATTCATTTTTAACTTATTTTCAGTCAACCACTCCTCCAGTTTGTTCAACGCTACTTGCAATTTTATTTCTATCACAGCCGCAGTATTTCCTGTTACAAATATCATTGTATCATCTGCAAACAATTTTATTGTTGATTCCTCTGTTTTTACTTGTACAATATCATTTATTTATAAAATAAAGAGCAAAGGGCCCAGCACCGGCCCCTGTGGCACCCCATATTCTGTTAATTCCTCGTCCGACATCCTGTCTCCTAGTTTCAGTTCTTGATACCTTCCATATACATATGACCTGAACCAGTTAAGTACTTTTCCCTTAATGCCATAACATTCCATCTTTCTTATCAGTTTCACTCTATCAATCGTTTCGAACGCTCTTTTGAGATCCATAAATATTACACCTATCATTTTCCTATTACTAATGGTTACTTTCCATTGATCTAATACAGCTTGAATGGCTGTTTTGCATGAGTGGTCTTTTCGAAATCCGGACTGGTGTTCTATAAGTATCTGATTTATCTCGATAAATTTATCGAGCCGTTTTTTTACTACTAGTTCTAATACTTTTTCATATGTCGGTAGCACATTAATGGGCCTATACTCACTTGCTTTCAATGTATTAGCTACTTTTGGTATAGGAGTGACCGTTGACACTTTCCACTCATTTGGACATATTCCTTCCTTTAAGTTGTTGAAGAGGAGTTGATTACGTCCAGTAACTCTGTACGTATCACCTCGTAGGTGTCTTTTAGTACTGCTGTCGATATCCCTTCTTCTGTCCTCTTTTTTATGGCCATTTGTTTTATTATTTTTGTTAACTCTTCTTCTGTCACTATATCAAATTTCTCCCATTCAATAGCTTCATGATCAGCAATTGCATTTTCCCTTCTTTCATTATTATTATCATTGTTATTATTATCAATACTCAGTACTATTTCTTTAATACTTTTAATAAAATACGTATTGAATTTATTCACCACATCTGAATTATCACTTTCGTTTATTCCCTCTTCAAATTTAATTTCTTCGTATCTAATATTTCTCTCCAATTTTCCGTTTATTACTTCTTTCAGTGTTTTCCACATTTCCTTAGGATTATGTATCTTATTATCTACCATTTTTTCATAGTATTGCTTCTTCCTATTTCTAACAACTGTTACCCCGAGATTTCTGAGTCTTCTATACTGTTCCCAGTCGTTTGCATCGTTTGTTCGTATTGCTCTTTAATACGCCATATCCCTTTCACTCGTTGGTTCCTTAATCTCCTCTACGTACCACTTTTTGTTAATCGACTTACTAGGTATTTTAAACTTTTTTGGCGCAATTATATCTAGTGTATTTACTATATCCTTATTTAACCCGTTCGCCTTTTCATCTACTGTTCCATGTTGTTTCTTTTCTTCTTTTATTCTTTTCCATACCTGCTTGAAATTCTCTGCCTTTAAGTTCCTTCTGTCTCTCGCTATAAATTCTCTCCGCGCATTATTCTTATATTTTTTGAATAACATGATTACCCACGCATGGTCTGTTATCATTGGTGTTTGTTTCACGCATACTCTCTGTTTGTTATTTGAAAAGACTAGGTCTATGATCGTTTGGCTTCTTTCTGTAGTTCTCGTTGCCTCTTATACATATTGTTTTACTCCTCTCGCCAATAGTTCTTTTTCTAATTTTTTTGCGTAAAATGTATCTGCTTTCATATCTATGTTGAAGTCTCCTAATATTACAAATTCTCTTTTCGTACTTAGTTCTTCACTTAGTTTTTCCATGGATTCCACAGAGTCGGCGTCTAACGCACTTGGTGAGTGGTATACAACTGCTATAGCCCCTGTATATAGTTTTTGATCATTTATCCACACCGCTACACACCAGTTGTTTCCTAATATTTTTCTTCTGAATAACACCATATATTTAATCCTTTCGTTTACATACATTATTACACCTCCCGTCGTCCTTGATTCCCCATCGTATCTGACCGCATTATACCCTGTTATATTAATTTTAGAATCGTCCATATCCTCACTTAACGGACAACACCACTGTGACGGCTTCAAAAAATCGATTTTTTGAAAACCATCTAGAAAAATCTAAAATACATTTAAGATTAAGATGCCGTTGGACCCAGGTCGAAAAAATAATTATTTTCGGAGATATTGAATATTTTGTGAAGCGGTGCAGCGCTCCGTGACGCTCGGGGTCTCGCGCCGCTGCGCGCCTCAGGGTCGGCAGGTATATCGAATAGCGATCCATACGACGGTTTCGAGATAAAAAAAAAGAGTGCATCGATCATGTCCAAGAACGTATGGGGACGCGCCTCCGCGAAATCGCGAAAAAACAAAAAGGATTGTCTGGCAGAGGAATGCTCACCGGAAAATTGATTGACGAGTCGAGCACATATTACGGCTTGGCTATTCGGAGGAACAGCGATGATGTTGAAAAAATGAGGAAGGCAATTTGGGCAACTATCAAACATACAATATCCACAGATAGTGAGCCACAACATGACGATTGCCCAGAGGGAGCCGAGTCGTGGTGTTCGTGGCAGCGAGCGGTCGCAAGCGGTAATATTTCTGAATATCGCCATAAGCCGCCTCTTCCTAAGGAAGTATTGGAGGCAATTACGCCAGTCTTCGAAAATTTGAGCAGAGACGATTTGCTGCAGCGTTGTTTGGGCGGTTTCACGCAAAACAACAACGAAAGCTACAACAAATCAGTTTGGGCAATAGCCCCCAAGTGTCAGTCCGGGAGCAAAAAAATCGTCGATATTGCAGCTGATATCGCGGTATTATTATTCAATGATGACCTGAGAAGCCTCATGAAAGTTTTGGAGACGTTGGGGATAAGTATCGGCCGAAATTGTTTCGAGCTGGCGGAGCGCTCGTTCATAGACGCTGCAAAAGAGGCAAGAAGAGCCTCTACAAGTTCGAGACAAGATGCTAGGGACAATGATTTGCTTCTTGAAGGCCAGCTATATGGTGCCGGCATCGCTGATTGAAGGTAAACAAATTTTTTTCCAATTTATCACATAAATTAACAAACCTAAAACTTTGAACGCGTTTTTCTCAAAACCACTTTTTTGAGTGCGGCACGCAGCAGAGCTCGAGCAATTTTTATCTGAACGACTTCAAATTTGCACTGCATCAATAAAACTAGATTATCTAAAGAGGTACATAGGATTTTTTCGATATCTCAATAATAAAAAAAGTTATAGCCTATTTTCGACGAGAAATTTTGCTCGAAAATCGTCCTTTAATTTCAAAAGCGTGCCTATTTTTTAAAAACCAATATTTTTTCAAATCCGTGTGTACTTCTCTTCAAAATATCATATTATTAACGAAAACACTCGGTATATTTTTCAGATCGACTTTGAACAGAGTTCTGCTGCGTGCCACGAACCACTGCAGAGGCAACAGTACCTGACGCGGGAGCTTCCCCACCGTCACCATGGGGCGTGAAAAATTTGAAATTTTTTTTTTATGTATCTTCAATAAACAACGAACAAAACAAAACAAAATTTTTCGAATCTCTTTTTACCCCACAAAAAAAAATTCTTGAAAAATGGCAAAAAAACAGGGGGTCATAGTGGTGTTGTCCGTTAACCTTGTTTCTGTTAGCGCCACTACTAGTGGAGCGATCCTCTTAAATATTTGAATTTCCAACTCATCCTTCAGCGTTCGAACTTCTTGCGTTTGAACACAAGATAATGTAGTTTTCTTCCTTGATTCGTTGTTATTCGCCATCATCTAGTGTTCTATTTTTTTCTTCCATTTTTTTTAGATACGTTGGGCACTCTTTATCTGTTGCTTCATGATCGTCTCTAATGTTGTTGTTGTTGTACCTTCTGATTCTCTCCATGCAATTTATGCATTTCTTTCTATCTGTTTTACAATCTTCTCCTCTATGGTTTGCCGCGCAGTGTTGGCATGTTTCTTCCTTTCTACAGTATCTTGCCATGTGGTTAAATCCCCAACATTTATAGCATCTTAATACGCTTACAAAGTCATAGACCTTACACTTTCTCCATCCCAGATTTACTTTTCCTCTGCTCAGCAGTTTCTTGTTTGCTTCTACATCCGTTTCTATTACTTACTTCCAACTTTCCTCTCTCATTACATGTGTTGCCCGGTTTTTCTACTTTACCGGTCGTCTGTCGCTAATAGCATTCGTTGACATACTTCCAACTTCTCCTCTCCGCCCTTCTGTCACATTCTTTCTTCTCATCATTCCTCTTTTTAGTATCCTAGATGGAGACCATCTTATCCTTCTACTAATTCGTTTTGAACAATAATCTTTTCTATTAGCAATTGATCACTCAGTTCCATTTCCGCTTGGTCGACTCCGATCACTTTGATCTTTGGTTGCTTATGTTTTGGTGTTATTGTGTCGATGTCTTTTCCTAATGTTGCTTCTACGGATGTATGTAATCTCTCTACTTCCTTCCCACTTTCACATCCTATGATTGCCGTTCCGTTCTTTCTTTTTGTCATTCTTGTTACTCCTATCGGTAACGTATTTATTTTAACCTTTTCGATCACCATATTTTTATTTACTTCGCTCTCCTGTTGCTCTTTTAGTTTCACTATTAGGATGTTTTCATTTTTCTTCCTTTCGTTGCTTCCACGTAGCTTTTTGGTTCAGTATGGTGTTTAGTACTATGATTTTTGTTCATTCCCGCTATTTCCTGCTTCATTTGTTCTATTTCTTGTCGGAGGCTCTTCACTTCCGCTCTTACTACCTCATCCACTACTTTCCTTAATTCTCTTCTATTTATATGATCATCTTTCATTCCTTGAACAATCTTTAAAATCTTATCGATATTGTCTTCCATTGTTCCCCTTTCTGTGCTCGTCTCTTTTCTTTTCCTTTTTGCTTTGTTTTCTTGTCGTGTCCTCTTCTTTTTCTTCCTGTACTTGTACTTGGACCCTAGTGGTATTGCTTCGTCTTTTACTTCGTTGTTTTGTCGTGTCCT
>OX632357.1:8670807-8767618 GCA_951751655.1 Ophion costatus | reverse complement strand
AGCCTGCTTTATACTCTCTGCCATGTGAAATTCCCAAGTCCTGAGGAGGATCATACATTGCGGTTCGCAAAGCGTAAGACAAGTCGACGTAACTTAAGGGGAGGGCAGAGGTTTGCACTTTTGAAAAATCGATTTTTTTTGCATTTTCTTATAGTTAAACATTTCAAGAATATAACCCCAAATTTTCAAGTCAATCAGAGCAAAACTCTCGAAGTTATTGACTATTTAGTCCCGCTCCTCTAACACTGTAGCTCCGACAGCGACAACTTCAAACGCGTTTTTCTCGAAACCACTTTTTCAAATTCCGTGTTCACTGCCATTTGAAAACTATATGACCGATTTACTTCAAACTTGGTACAAACTTTCTACATATAAAATAGCTCCCCCCAACGGTTAGTTTGAGATTTTTTTTTTACATTGAGTGTGTTTTCCACTCCCAAAATGGCGGAATTTTTCGTGAAAAATAGCACTTTTCACTTTACATGACCACCAAAAATTTAGAAATGAAAAAAAATTATCAAAGACCGTTGGGGGGAGGATTTGATGATACTTTGACTAAATTTTCATGGTACTTGATTTCAGATAATTTCTAGCTGTAATACAGTGAACACCGCAAATCGTGTTTTTCCAAAGGCGTTCTTGGAAAAGCTTTGTCACCGGCTTGTTTGTAGATATTTTCGCGTACAAATTTCACGGAATGTTCTTGAAATGACACTTAATAATGTACAAATGGTTTCAATACATTTACTCTATCCATATAGATGAAAAAAATTCACAAAAAAGTTTTTTTTTCACGCTGACATCCCTATCCTCCCCTTAAACCTCAACGTCTTTCACTGTCTCACCTGTATGGTCGCTCGGAGTTCTATAACATATGCACGAGCGGCTAGAAAACATACGCCACACGTCGGCCACCGAATGTTCAACCTCCGCGCTGGGTAGGCATACGCCCGTACGCGGCAAGGACCTACTTACGCAACGCGCAAGTATCACGGTCCGTAGTTGACGTGGGACGCAGGACCACGAGGCTTCTCCCACATGACATATGTATAGTACTCTGAACAAGAATACAACCGGCTCTTCAAAACGTATCGACATACCTTGAATTTTGCAGACCATTGCTTGTGGTCACTCATGCATTTGGGGCTGATGTGGAACGCTGGGTCTTTTGGACCCACAGTGACAACGAAGGGTTAAAGAATCTCGCGAACCCGGTTACACGTAGAATAGCGATCAACGTTTGGTACTTTTCCTTGCGTCGAAACACTTTTGAAAATATAGAGTAAAATAAATTGCCCTACCTAAAAATGGTACAGAGCGAGACGATCGGACAAAAAACAAGGTTTATCCGATTCAAGAATAAAGAGGTACTATTACAAAAAAAATATTGTAGCTTCCTATTGTAGCATCTTCTGTAAGCGGGACCGGCGGTTGTATGAATTTAAGCGATATAATTTCCGTCGCAGTGATTGGAATAACAGAGCGCAAAACGCTTGGTCCGATAAGCCCATGTGTGACAACCGTGACAACAGTACGATTTTTAGAATAAAAGTTTTTTTTGCGCCTTTTTCTCTTTCCTGATGTGTTTCGTGTACCAACAGTTTGAAAATGGACTCGATCCATTGGACCCAGTGTGACAAGCATGTTTCACCAGGTCAGTGTGACAACGAAGGGTTGATTAATGTACGCCCATCTGCAAATGTGTTTTATATACGATCTATAAACTCAACAATATTATGTCCATTTATTAAAAACAAAGTTGAGCAATCTCACCAGTATGGCGTCTCTGATATTTTTCTTGATGTCTTCGATTTTTTGGCGCTTTTCCCTGAAAAAGAAAAGGATAGTTGCGATTACAATATGGACGTGGGTTGTTCGAACAACAGGTCTCAATCAATACATTGCTGTTATCAACAAGGATCGACGGTTACTCGGTTCTTAAAAAGAAGAATTACACTCAATAATAACCACAAACAGAATTGGTGGACCAATTGCAGCACGCATAAATCCAAGGTCGATTTATTTCAACATGGACACGAAAAACGGTACAGTCGACGATTATTCCAGAGATTAAGTGGGCGATTTCGCGAGATCCAATTCGTTCCGCAGAGAAATGGCATTTTAGACCGAGTTACTTAATCGCATACCATTGTTCTCTAATACGGTTTGATCATCTTCGTGCATTCTTCACATTGCTCATCTATCTCCAACACCAAAAGCAAAAAGTCGATTATATATATTTTCTTTTGACATGAAGTAGAGAACTATAACTGCAGGGAAGTGTATATTTCTATAACTCGGCGACGGAATTTACCACGTCTCTTGAATGAAAAAAACGCAGACGCGTGAACATATTTTTTGTATTCTTTATTTAATCGCGTTAACTAGTAGGCGACAAAGAAAATAAATGGAAACGGAGAAATGATGAAAAATGGCATGGAAGAGCGGGAAGCAGGCTTTTCCTTGGCAATTAATTCTCCTACAATTTCTAATAACTTCACATATAGTCCAATCATTACGTCGAAAAAAACGAGTTAGAAGTGCAAGTGAACCGAGAAAGCTGATTTTTGGATATTGTGTGGGGGGGGGGGGGCTTAAAAAGGCTTAACTTCAAATTGTCGACCAAGATTTCCTATGTGCATTCTCCGCCATCTCGAAAAAAGGGTTAAATTTGGTCTTCTTGCAATAACTCGCCTCTCCGTCGAGATACGAAAATTGCGATCAGATACTTTTGTGTTGGCTTTTTACACTCCACAATTTAGGTCCTATACATTTTTTACCTACCGTTTATCGTTGTTGAGATATCGAGCGAGAAAGTAAAAAATTAAGGTTGTGAAACATGTTTTTTGCTGTTTTCTTCTTTCCCGTGATAAATATCGAAATAATGTCTGTTATCAAACTTGTAGAGCATAAGAATACCTGCAACGGCGACTTTTAATTTTTTCTCAGACGAAAATTACGACGTCTGGTGCGCCACAAACTTGACCGCAGCGTGCCCGACGCTACATTAATGTGCGTCCCGCCATAGGAGCGCGCCAATAGAGCGTCCGTTAGAGTTTCAGGAGTCAGGTATAAGAGACCCTTTTGTATTACGCATGCCGGAACATCTGCTCCTTTCCGTAGCATTCCAGTTGTCTCGAGTCTTTTGGAACGAGAGTACATGTTTGAAATTTTTTGTGAATATGGGCGCTTCTTTTATTTGCAAAAAAACTCTGATTAAACACATTTATGTGGCCAAAAAGAGAGCTGTTCAGACTCTTAGCGGCGAGCGTAAAAAGAGAACGTGAGGAACATCAATGCATGTTACAAAGTGTCGATTCAGTGAGTGTTCATAGTGCGTGATACAAAAAATACGGCAATGAAAGACTAGCGTCGTTTGCCTCTCGACGAAGTGAATATGTATCGGAAGAACCAGAAGAACCCGAAGAGCAACTGCGTCTCATACCTGGTTTTGACTTTTAAAATATATGTTTATTTTGTGAAAAAGCATTCTGCGATGAATCAAAATTGTCGGTATGTAGACGAAAAAAAATTCATTTGGTGAAAAAAAATTGATGAAAGAAAAAGTTGTGCAGCACCTGTTTGGACGTGACGATGAATTTGCCATTTCAATCGTCGGGCGCATTCAGCGTGTACCTGATCTCGCCGCCGTAGGAGCTCGATACCATCGGGAATGCATTTCTCGTCTGTACCACTCACTACCTGACGAGGGGATTAAGGCAGTAGTCTGCTTTAGAGGCTTCAAAAAATCGATTTTTCGTTTTTGTCTTAAATCTATTCCAAAACTATCCAAAAATATGTGTTCAAAATTTTAGAGGCCAATTCGACATATTCTCGAAGCTAGATCAGTTTCAGTGGCCGAGCGTCGAGCAGGTGCGAATGCTCGGGCAGACCCGAGCGCGCGCGCTTCGCCCCTCATGTATTCTCTTGTTTGATTATACTCGTATATACTTGAAAAGATCGAACCGTCCTTTGAAATATTATTTGGAGTTTCTAGAAGGTCTGTGTTGAGTAGTCGTTGGGATAACGGTATACAATATAACGGTAAACTATAGCTCTCGGCATCGGCTTCTACACTGCTATTTGTAGCGTCCGCTTTCAGTTTCATTTTTGATTTTGCTGAGCGCACATCGAAATGTCAAGCTACCCGAAAGGTGATCGATGTAAAAGCCAGCGTGCTGCGGAACCGCAAAAGCGAAAATTTCACGGCAATCGTTTTACCAGTGTATCATCGGACGACGGAGACTTACACACGAGCCGCAGTGAGCAAAAGTTGAAGACAGCGAATAATCTGGCATCTTTCAAACACCCGGCAAGATTAATTAATGACAATGTAGAGAAGCACATTCGTCCAATTTACGAAGATCTTTCAAATGACGATTTATTGACGCGGTGCTTAGGCGGACACACTCAAAATTCGAACGAATCGTTCAATTCGATTGTGTGGCGCCTAAATCCGAAACCCGTAAATTCCGGCTATAAAATCGTCGAAATAGCAGCAAATATGGCTACAGGCATTTTCAACGAGGGTTATTCAGCTGTCCTTTCTACCATGCAGCTCCTCATATTGTCATCGGGCAGCAGTGCAAAAATTTTGCCGACACCGTCGATGCTGAGCGCATAACGCGGGAGAACCGGCGCGCAACATTTTCCAGCAAGGAGGCTCGTACAGCTCGAAGATCGGAAAGCCTCCGCCAAAACGAGTTTTTTGAAGAAGAGGAAGGATTATTGTATGGCCCGGGGATAGCTGATTAACATCTAATTAGTGTAAGTATCCAAAAGCTTATATTTTTTTGGACCGAAAACTTTAAAGCCCGTTTTCTCGAGTTTTCATTTTCACAAGTTTTAGAAAACGGTGCCAGCAATAGCAAAAACAATATATGTCCGATCGAAAAAAAATCAAAGTGATCTAGCTTCAGTATTAAATTATCTTCTATTTCAACTAAAAAAGTTGGACAAAAGTACTATTTAAATTACTTGTTTTGCAACTTAAAGTGAATTTTTTTTTTCAAAAAGTGAATTTTTTTTTTCAAAAAAGTGAATTTTTTTTCTTCAAAAAAGTGAATTTTTTTTCTTCAAAAAAAGTGAATTTTTTTTCTTAAAAAAAATGAATTTTTTTTTCAAATTTCGAAAAAATTTGGAATTTTATCATTTCTTCGGTATTTTTTTAGTTCATATAGAAAAGGAACTTATAAAAACTAAAAAAAAATTTGGTTCGACTGTTTCAGATGCATCGCACGACCTCCATCACCGGCACCGATTTACAAGTGCAGACTCCAGGCGCCCCAGAAAAATCATTACAACTTTGAAAAATTTCAATATTTTTTAATAATAAGAATTGTTTTTTAAAGCTTGAATATAATACACTATCGTCTGAAAATTTCGTTTACCGGAATCATTTCCTTCCCTTTCAAAAAAATTGCTGAAAAAACGCTTTTTTTCGGCTTCTAAAGCAGGCTACTGCCTTAACGGACACCACCACTGTGACGGCTTCAAAAAATCGATTTTTTGAAAACCATCTAGAAAAATCTAAAATACATTTAAGATTAAGATGCCGTTGGACCCAGGTCGAAAAAATAATTATTTTCGGAGATATTAAAGATTTTGTGGAGCGGTGCAGCGCGGTAATATTTCTGAATATCGCCATAAGCCGCCTCTTCCTGAGGAAGTATTGAAGGCAATTACGCCAGTCTTCGAAAATTTGAGCAGAGACGGTTTGCTCAAATTTTGTGTTGTTGGGCGGCTTCACGCAAAACAACAACGAAAGCTACAACAAATCAGTTTGGGCAATAGCCCCCAAGTGTCAGTCCGGGAGCAAAAAAATCGTCGATATTGCAGCTGATATCGCGGTATTATTATTCAATGATGGCCTGAGAAGCCTCATGAAAGTTTTGGAGACGTTGGGGATAACTATCGGCTCAAATTGTTTCAATTTTTGCGTTGAAACCGTCGCAGCGCGGATCGAGCTGGCGGAGCGCTCGCTCACAGACGCTGCAAAAGAGGGAAGAAGAGCCTCTACAAGTTCGAGAAAAGATGCTAGGAACAATGATTTGCTTCTTGAAAGCCAGCTATATGGTGCCGGCATCGCTGATTAAAGGTAAAAAATTTTTTTCCAATTTATCGCATAAATTAACAAACCTAAAACTTTGAACGCGTTTTTCTCAAAACCACTTTTTTGAGTGCGGCACGCAGCAGAACTCGAGCAATTTTTATCCGATCGACTTGTAATTTGGACTGCATCAATAAAACTAGATTATCTAAAGAAGTACATAGGATTTTTCGATATCTCAATAATAAGAAAAGTTATAGCCTATTTTCGACGAGAAATTTTGCTCGAAAATCGTCCTTTAATTTCAAAAGCGTTCCTATTTTTTTTAAATCAATATTTTTTCAAATCCCTATGTACTTCTCTTCCATATATCATATTATTAACGAGAACACTCGGTATTTTTTTTCAGATCGACTTTGAAGAGAGTTCTGCTGCGTGCCGCGAACCACCGCAGAGGCAACAGTACCTGACGCGGGAGCTTCCCCACCGTCACCATGGGGCGTGAAAAATTTGAAATTTTTTTTTATGTATCTTCAATAAACAACGAACAAAACAAAAAAAAATTTGTCGAATATCTCTTTTTTTTCCCACAAAAAAAAATTCTTGAAAAATGGCAAAAAAACAGGGGGTCACAGTGGTCTTGTCCGTTAAGGGGGGATTGTCTTTTTTTTCGCAAAATTTACCGCTTTTTGGGAATTTTTTAGTGAAGAAAGTATACAACGGAAAACTTGTGAAACTTGGCATATAGTTTTATGTGTTTACTACATACAAAAAAATGTTTAAACAATTTCATCAAAAAATCCACCTCCCACCCCCCTCGACGCGCGATGGTCCTTTTTTGGTGGTGTGCACGATTACAGCCTTCACGTTCATCTTGCAACAAAAACCCAAAAAGCATTTTACTTTAGACACTTATAGCTATCGTTCGATGAAGGGAAAAAAAATTGACGATTTGGTGACGTTTTGAACTTGAAGTATCGATTTTTCGAAAAAAATTGATCGATTTTTTGTTATAAATAAAAAACTATTAAACGTATTGCTTTTTGGCTTCATCAAACGATAAAAGGATGTCAGCTGAGCATTCTGTCCAAATTTGAAGGCAATCGGTTGAATAGTTTTTGAGAAATCGTGCACACCATCAAAGAAGGACCATCGCGCGTCAAGGGGGGTGGGAGGCGGATTTTTTGATGAAATTGTTTAAAAATTTTTTTGTATGTAGTAAACAGATCAATAAAACTATATGCCAAGTTTTACAAGTTTTCCGTTGTATACTTTCTTCACAAAAAAATTCCCAAAAAGCGGTAAATTTTGCGAAAAAAAAGACAATCCCCCCTTAAGGAAGGACGACCTAACGAGAACAAAATAGCCGAGGCAAAGGAGGAAATTTACTCTTTTCTAAAGGAAAATTCCGACGAATGTCAATTTTCTATGAATAAATTAATGAACCAAATAAATGGAGACTTCGTTTTCAACATCAGAACGGTGAAAAAAACAATTGCAAATAAAGTACGGAGATAACATTCTGATTAACGACAAACCAGGACGTGATTGCGTGGTTTGTTTTCGAAATACAGGTTTTAAAATACTTTCGGAGAAATGGTATGAAGAAAAAAAGGACTCTTATGAAGAAAGACTAACAAGGGGACAGTACGGCAGTCGGATTTTTGTAATTTTTCGTGCTCATGGTACGTGAAGTTCAGAGCTCGAATATTAATATCCCAAAGCAGTTCGACGCCATATTCAGAAATTTTCGAGAAAATTGACTTCGAAGTTTTCGAGCGCACCCTTATCCACAAAGATGCAACGATATTCGAACCAGGCTCGTGGCGTACCCGGTAGCGCTCGAGTCTAATAATCGCGGGGTCGCTGGTTCGAGTCTCACTTCGAAATTTTTTTTTTTTTTCATTTTTTTTTAATTCGCATACCTCCGTCATTTAAATATCCCGATAAATTTTTGTTGTATATAATCACATATTATTATATATAATTAATATAATATATCTATATATGTTTATATATGGACGAAATCCATATATAGTTATTTATGTACAAAATTCATTATAGTTATACATAATTATATATTTTCTCATATATGATCATATATTATTTATGTATAACAATAGGTGATTATTTATAAAAAAATGAATAAATAATCCCGGGATAAAAATCATAAAATCTATGCTAATCCACATATATGTAATTATAATTGTCAATGATAAATGCAAGTCTTATTTTTTATTATCTCTTGCTTGAAATTGCGAATAGGCGACGTAAAAATATCCAGTAATAATATTTACATAAACTCCCTTATAGATTAATAGGAATATAAATAGAAGAATAAATGTTGAAATATGTGAATATAACGCTTGCTTTGGCAACCGTCGATATTGTGAATAACAGTTCTGGAATTCGGGAATCCCCAGAAATCTTTTGTGCACAAGCAGCTGTGCCCGCTTCGCAGGTAATTGATCAGGACAAAGGCAAACGATGTACGCAGAACTGTTATTCACAATATCGACGGTTGCCAAAGCAAGCGTTATATTCACATATTTCAACATTTATTCTTCTATTTATATTCCTATTAATCTACAAGGGAGTTTATGTAAATATTATTACTGGATATTTTTACGTCGCCTATTGGCAATTTCAAGCAAGAGATAATAAAAAATAAGACTTGCATTTATCATTGACAATTATAATTCCATATATGTGAATTAGCATAGATTTTATGATTTTTATCCCGGGATTATTTATTTATTTTTTTTATAAATAATCACCTATTGTTATATATAAATAATATATGATCATATATGAGAAAATATATAATTATGTACAACTATAATGAATTTTGTACATAAATAACTATATATGGATTTTGTCCATATATAAACATTGTGACGTGACGTCACAAGAATATTAGAGAGAGAGCCCGCGTGACCACGCCGGGGCTCAATCTCCGCCGCGCCCTTCGCGGAAATAAAGGAAATGTTAATTTTAAGATTAGTTTTAAGTTTTGTTATTATATCGAAGCCGCGACATCCTCCCCGTTCCCTCCCCGTACCCCTTATAATTTCTCGCCGTCCCCCCCGGAGCATGGCCACGGACTGGCGTGTAAGGCCACGTCGGTGCGGGCGCACCGCCGACAACAACGCCATCCCTCGGCCGCGCGGGACATCGGGCTCGCCACCGACGGCCTACAACCGCCATCTCCCAAGTTGTCGGAGCACGACGCCCCCGGAGGAAACTGTCTCGCGCTCGGCCGGCCCGGCCGAGCGCAATTATCGATCGGGGAGCTCGACGACTCGGGCATCAATCATCGGCGATGGTCGGGAGGGCGAGCCACCGATCGATCGGGAAATCGACACGAGGTCCGTCATCTGTCGCCCGCGTGGATCGAGGCGAAGGAGCCGGCCGGCGTGGCCAGCCATTGAGTGTCCGACCGTGGTCAGCGGAGGAAGAAAAATAAAGAGTCCGAGAAATCACGAGACAGAGAGAGAGAGAGAGATCAGGCGACGTACGCAATCGTCAGCGACAAAAGTAAGTCTCTTCTCCTTTGCTTTGTTTTGCGAGAGCGGCTCCGAGCCGCTGTAAAATCGGTGTGAAATAAAAGTATCGCTCGGGCGATTTTTGATGTGTCCCCTTCCCCCGCCCGTGAATTCCCATCGTCGTCCTTTTCCGTGCGCGTCGCCAGATACCAGTGTAAAATTTAGTAGAATTTGTAAAATTAAGAAAACCGAAAAATCAAGTGTAAAGGAAAAATCGTGTAAGAAGGTGCGTGGCGGGTCCCCCGCCGTCCCCCGTGAAACATTCCCCTCGCGTGCGCGTAGCCGCGGTCGCGACTCGACCGACGGCCGAATCGATCGAACGATCACGTTTTTTTTCCTGTTTATCGCGCCGGTATGAGCCGTCAAATTATTTAAGAATAATTTTGTGTAATATCCCGGAATAAAATAGTCGTGGTGATAACGCGCTTGAATCGGAGAACCCCGTCAGTTCCTAGATACCCGTGAGACGTCCCCCCCGCGCTATTGTATCGAGTCTCTCGCTCGCCGGGCAACCGAGCGAATTGTTTTGGTTTTTTTTTTCTTTGTTGTCGCGTGGAGCGCGACTGCCCGAGCAAGGCTGGCGCCCAACTTCGTAACGAAATATTACCTACGAAATAATACGAAATATAAAATTGAGTCGGGACTTCGCGTGTCCAGTAACCCGTAATATTCGCGTAAATTATTATCATTATTATTATTATTATTTTCATTATATCGAGTCATTGCATTTTTCTTGTTGTAATCCATTAATTTAAATTCCTTTTTTTATATCGAGCCTTTATTTCACATTCCTTGTTATTAAATATTATCTGAATTTTTAGGAGTGATTAAACATTTATTTATTTCCCCTTCCCCCTCCCTCCGCCTACGTGAACACGCGATACCCATCATAACATATATAGATATATTATATTAATTAACCGGTGCGTTGGTCTAGTGGCTAGCGTGCTGGCCAGCGGACCGGGAGGTCGCGGGTTCGAAACCCAGTCGCGTACTTTCGTCGTGAAATCTTTTTATTCGACATTTTTCGGCGAAAGACGACTAGTTCCGTGACAGGGAAGCGAGCTTGTGACCGGCTGTATCGGTATAGGTTGTCCGCAGTTTCCCTATACCCATGGCAGGTATGCCATAGTGAATACGATACAGAAGGGGAAGTCGGCTGCGGCCGCAAGGTGGGGGGGCAGGTGGCAAGGTGAGGGTTGTGGAATGGGTAAGGGTGTGAGGGGGATATGTGGAATAGGGGGGAGGTAAGAACGAAATCAAGGCGGATTGGGGCTCGTAAAAAGGGAAAGACCCTGTACGACTGGAAGGAACCAATATATTATATTAATTATATATAATAATATGTGATTATATACAACAAAAATTTATCGGGATATTTAAATTACGGAGGTATGCGAATTTAGAAAAAAATGAAAAAAAGAAATTTCGTAGTGAGACTCGAACCACCGACCCCGCGATTACTAGACTCGAGCGCTACCGGGTACACCACGAGCCCGGTTCGAATATCGTTGCATCTTTGTGGATAAGGGTGTGCTCGAAAACTTCAACGTCAATTTTCTCGAAAATTTCTGAATATGGCGTCGAACTGCTTTGGGATATTAATATTCGAGCTCTGAACTCCACGTACCATGAGTACAAAAAATTACAAAAATCCGACTGCCGTACTGTCCCCTTGTAAGAGTTATTCGCGAAGCTGCTGCGATAATCCGCGAGGACATTAAAGGGGTCGTTTACGATAAAAACAATTACCCCCCATCAGATGCATACGTCAAAGATGTCGAAGCCGTTGTTCCTGAATCTTTGGAAGTTTTTCCTTCTGTAACCATAACAAAAGATAAACGCGGTGCATTGGAACAGTGGAAAAACATGTACAGCGATAGCTTACGCAATAATAACCGCTGTGCGTCCTCGTTCGTTTTTCTCTCCGCTCCAGATGGGTGTCAGAACTTTCCTATACAAAAAAATTCGGTTCAAAGAGGCTCATCAATATTTTATCGGCAATAGGATTCTGTGCACCGTATCGAGAAATAACGATTTTCGAGAATTCATGTATTCATCGCGCTGAAAGTAAAATTTTGGAATATTCGTTTAGTCAATTCGTGTTTGACAATGCGGACTTCAACATAAACACCCTCGACCGTCATGGAACGTTTCACGCAATGGGAGGAATAACATTGCGTGACTCCCTACACAGCTATCCAGCGTGAGACTGCAATTCCGCGTAATGTCGAAATTCAATCGGCTTCAGAAATTGCACAATTGGGCATGGTTTCTGTACTCTGTTACAGTAACCAAAAATTGGCAGGCTTACAGTCTATAACTGTCGCCAATGTCAAAGCTCTTCGTCAACTTAGAAGCGACGTTGTACCAACAATACCAGATTTAATTTGGCTTCACGGAAAATAGAGTTGCTCCATCGGAATTCCAGGATGGAATGGTTTTATCGATAGTTTAACAACCAATATGCAATATGATCGCTCAAAAGTTATCTGCCTCCCGTTTATCAATGCGCCGCCATCGGATTATGACACGATCGTTACATAGCTTCTCGAAGTTGTCGAGAAATGCAAGCGTTGCCATAAAAAAACCCCCCTTCGTCACATTTGTTCAGCCGTTTTACTGGAAAGCTCGCGATATCGTGGGTGCTGCTGACCCAACATCGGATTTGAAACCCGTCATAGTAAGACTCGGTGGACTCCATTTATTGATGTCGTTTATGGGAACACTTGGTATGATCATGTAGGGTAGTGGGACTGAAGAGCTTTTCAAGTTGATTGATGCAGAAAATTATGTTGAAAAAATTCTTTCCAGTCATGCATATGCACAAGCTGTCGGCGCCCACATTTTGTCACACACAGCTTTGCTAAAAATTGTACTGGACTCGCTGGACTTAGTCGAAAAGGAACATGATGAACTTGATAACTACGCGCAAGACGTTTGCAATCGGCCTACCATAGTGACTGCCGCAGAAAACAACGAAGTGAAAAGAGTATGTGACAAATTTGCAAAAGAATTAGATGCCATCGAAAACAGAGGTCCTACGGCGAAACTATGGGTGCAGTACCATCGTATGGTTTCTCTGGTAAATAAATTCCTAGAGGCAGAACGATCCGGTAATTGGAAACTCCATCTCAATACCATCCATAAAATGTTGCCCTTTTTTCATGCCAGCGGGCATTTCCTGTATGCGAAATCTGCTCATTTATACCTACAGGATATGCGAACTCTGCATGAAAAAATACCCACAGAAGATTACGACAAATTTACAATTCGTGGCACGGACAAATTTTGGTCTGGGATTATGTCAGACATGACAATAGAGCAGACTTTTATGCGATCCATGTACGCAACAGGACTGACTCAGGGACGAGGAATTGCAGACAGCAACAATAGTATCGTGGACTTTAGGCATGATTCAGCTTCAAAACATTTGCGAGCAAATTGAAAATTTCTCCAGAGTATCTGGCTCTACAACCGAACTACTACTCATCGACATGAGACCCTTGCGGATTTCTCGAGACAATTCTGACATTGAGAAAGTGGACATGTGGCTCACAGGTCATAATCCTTTTCCTGAAAATAAAGAATTGATGTCGTTTTTTTAAACGATATTATAGGCATTAGTATGCTCTACAAGTTTGATAATAGACATTTTTCGATATTTATCACGGGAAAGAAGAAAACAGCAAAAAACAAGTTTCACTACCTGAATTTTTTACTTTCTCGCTCGATATCTCAACAACGATGAACGGTAGGTGAATAATATATAGGAGCTAAATTGTAGAGCGTAAAAAAAGCAACAAAAAAGTACACCATCGCAATTTTCGTATCTCGACGGAGAGCCGAGTTTTGCATAAAAACAAAATTGAAGCCTTTTTTCAAGAAGGCGGAGAATGCACAGAGAAAATCTTGGTCGGCGATTTGTAGTTAAGCTTATCTAAGCCCCCTCCACAGAATATCCAAAAATCAGCTTTCTCGGTTCACTTGCATTTCCAAATGTATATAATGACTGGACACACACTATACAGGGTGGACCATTTGACGTGATAACCCCAAATATCTCCCTTGCCTTCAGAGTAACAAAAGAAATGTCAGGTGGTAATTTGATTAATTTCGAAGCGCTGATGCAGTGGTGAAAATTTCATTTTTGTTAAGGTATAGTTCTTTCGTTCTCAAGGTCATCAATGGTTTTTCAAATGTGAACATGTTTCTTCTTTATTAGGACGTTGTAGGTAATTTTCAGACGAATTCAACGACCTATGATATCATGATATTGAAATGACTTTTTACCGAAATACACGTGTAAAAACGGGTAATCGTGATGGTATCGACAATAAGAATACCCGAATAATGAATTGAATTTCTTGTGTAGAAAATTTATTGTAATAAATGTTCGAAGTGATGGCCATTAACCTCGACACATTTTTGAAGACGTCGAATGAATGATTCTCTTAACTTTCGAATAGTTTCTGGTGTGATAGCATCGCAGGTTATCCAACGGATACAATAATATAAATAGTCAGAGATATTTCTGATATTCTGTTTGATAATTGAAGACCGGATTATTAGATCATTTTTCATAGACGGCAATTTGAATGGAAGGAAATACGGCGATCTTTTTTACCAACCTGTTAAAGAGAGTATTGTGATTTTAAATGTTCGTGCGTAAGATGGCGGATAGGCGACTGCCAAGCGGCAGGAAAAAGGTGGCGCTCGGGTGTTAGAGCGACTGCGTGCGAGTTCGGAGATATTTTCTGTCTTCCCGTACCGGCGACCGAAGAGAGCTGTCGTGTAGGCGCAACGCGAAAAAGATTTAAAAAAAAAGACCGAACGGTGCGTGCGACGGCGGTGAATGCCGGGCGCGCGTACGCGAAAAGGGTCAAATCGAAATAATACGCGGGTACTGTGTGGCCCTGGACCGAGAATCGAGTTTATAGAGAGTGTAACGTGTGAATATGAATTTGTGTGACAATGGAGGAGTGGGAGATCTGAGAGAGACAGCCCTGCGAGAGTAGGTGGTTAGTCGGTGAAGGTCCACCGAAACTAACGGTTCAAAGGCAGAAATGTAACATTAAATATACGCGTATTATATTCAAATACTGAGGTGCCTCCCTCGAGTTTATTAATCCTGACATTTTAATACTTCCCTAACAAGAGTGCTGTGTGGAATTCGCGAACTATACCAAATTAGTACTTAAACTCTAGCCTTAATTATTCTTTAAGTCGTCTTGTTACATAATAAAGTCGTTCTTGCAGTTTCCCTCGTCTCGTACGGGTTTCCATCCTCCAGTACCACTAGGACTTAACAAACCTTTTCGGGAAATTGCTACAAGATGTCCCGTTAGAACTGCGATGTCGAATGTGGTATCAACATGATGGCTGTCCAGCTCATTGGGCAGTTATAGTTTGCGAAGTGTTAAACCGAAAATTTCCCGGACGCTAGATTGGTAGAGGCGCAGTAATCCCTTGGCCTGCTCGTTCGCCGAATTTAACGCCACTTGATTTCTTTCTATGGGGAGCTATAAAGGAGACGGTTTACCAGAATGTTCCGACGACGCCGACGAACATGCGAGAACGAATTACAAGAGCCTGCGCCGCTATTACACCACAAACAATTCGAAGGTTAAAAGAATCATTCACCCGACGTCGTCAAAAATGTGTCGAGGTTGATGGCCATCACTTCGAACATTTGTTACAATAAAATTTCCGCACAAAAAATTCAATTACATTATTTGGATATTCTTACTGTCAATACCATCACGATTTCCCGTTTTACACGATTCCAACGACCAATGATATCATAACCTTCAAATGATATAATAGGTCGTTGAATTCGTCCGAATATCAACTACATCGTCTTAATAAAAAAATATATATATTTCCACATTTGAAAAACCATCATGACTTTGAGTACGCAAAAACTATGACCTTGACAAAAATGAATTTTTCACCACTGTATCAGTGCTACCCTTCGAAATCAATCAAATTACCTCCCGACATTTTTCCGTCACGCTAAAAGCAACGGAGATATTTGGGGTGGTGACGTTAAATGGTCTACCCTGTATATAAATCATTCTAAAAGGCTTTGAAGTATCATAAAGAACGTTCTAGTTTCCCCGCGAATGAAATCGTATACGTTAGAATAGCAAAAATGATCTACAATGACAGACAAGTCGCGCACGTACGTCAGTACATTGCCACACCATTCCACAAACAAACCATTATACGAGTACAAAAAAAATGCTTGACATAACTTGAATAACAGAGAAATTATTTTTTTAGAGAATCATTGCAATAAACTATTTCTATCTTAATGGAAGCATTTGATTTTCACACAAAAGCATATTCTTAGGATTTTCGATTCAACAGAGATGCAGAAAACCGTCTAGAATTTTCATATGTTACTATTTTAACTTGAAACGAAAAATGTGACATAATTATTTAATGTATTTGTATTGAGAAATCGGGTGTTTTGTAGGGCAATCCGTGAAAAAAATTCTTTCGGCAGTGGGGCGGCTAGCGCCTTAGTTATTAATGTGAAACGAAATAATTATTCGAGCTGCTTGACATTTTGGACGGGGAATTTGAAAATTGTTTGTTTTGATGGCGTTTGAGCAGCAAATTGCCAGCTGACATTCGGTTCTTTTAATTCTTTTCTTTTCGCGAATGTCTCTAAACAGTAGATTTATCAATGTCGAGGTTATGTAAAATCTCTGTAGTCATCAAATATCGGTCGGAGTCGATAAAAGCTTTGAGTTTATAGATATCAGTAATGACTAGCGTCGGATTGGTCATAGGGTCAGAGTGGCGGTTGCCACCCGGGCCCAATCCTGACCTCCCTGCACGCTTACTTTCTATACGAAAAATAGTGCATATAGCATACACATAAAAAGCTTAAGGGAGCGTTCCAGTGTGAAATTTTCAAAAAATCGATTTTTTTTTGCTTTATCGAATAGTATACACTCTTCCGAATATTCCCTGAAATTTTCATGCCGAAATTCAGATTATTTCGGTTACTGTACAGCATTTCTTGGAAGAAGGCAACGGAGCGCTACAGCTGCCGCGTCGGCCGTCTGCCCGTGCGACCGTTATTTCTATTGTCTCGTTCCTACCTGCTCGTGTACCTTCCAACGTGAGTCCGGTTCGTCTTTCAGTTCGGTTTCGACATTCAAAATGGATAGATCTACGAAAGAGAAATGTGCGTGGCAGGATAGAAAAGGCTCGAGAAGCGGACATCCGCGAAATGAACGAAAAAGATCCGCGGGTTTCAAGGGAACAAATCGACACGATATCGAAACGGATCTAACGTTTGCGAGCACTTCGGCAGCAAAAATCTTGAAAAAGAGTCCAGAGTTTGAAGTCCGAATCGATCAAACGTTTAGCTATGTGATTTTGGAGTTCTTTTTGGTTTTCGGCGTTCTTCAGGAACTGTTGAAGTGCAAAAAGTGTAATAGCGACGTGAAGTTTTTAAAAAAATCGATTCGCGGATTGGGCTTTCAAATTTGTGTTCAGTGTTCGTGTCCAGATCCGGCCGAGATAGATTCTTGTCCTTTGATAAAAAATGCTTATGAAATCAATCGTCGTTTCTGCTTTGTCATGCAATTGGTCGGCATCGGCATAAATGGCATTAGAAATTTTATCGCCTTGATGGATTTAACTGCAAACTTCAATAATAACACCTATTATGGAATCGTGAAAATCCTGCAGATTGCAGCGAAATCAATATACGAGGCCGTCGTGAAAAAAGCAGGTACCGAAGAGAAGGAAAGAACTTTGGAAGCAGAAAATCGGGGCGATATTCTGACGGTGTCCGGTGATGGATCGTGGTCGAAATGCGGTTTCACGTCGCGCATGGGTATCGTGTCCGTGATTGGAAAATATACCAACAAAGTTTTGGATGTTGCTGTCAAATCAAGCTTCTGCAAGGCTTGTGCATTCTGGAAAGGACAAAAGGGAACACCCGAGTACGAGGCGTGGTTTGAGACGCATGAATCCGAATGCAACGTCAATCACGAAGGCAGCGCGGGAAAAATGGAAGTCGACGGTATAATCGAAATATTCAAGAGATCAGAAGAATTGCACAACGCGAAATACGGTTTCTATATAGGAGACGGCGATACAAAAACATTCAAGATGTTATTAGAAGCCAAGCCGTATGGTGACGATTTGACGGTAAAAAAAAAGGAATGCGTTTTGCACGTGAAAAAGCGAGTATATAAAAGGCGAAACGAAGCAAGAAAAAGGTTAGTTCAACTAAAAAAGGCCAAAAAGCAAATCGAAGACAAAGCAATGGAGAGTGAACCGAAAAAAAAGGATCTCGTTCGAGTACTCCGAAAACTAAAAAAAATCAAACAAAAAAAAAACTGCTGTTGAACCGAAAAGAGCGCAATTGACGTTAAAATTATTGACAAATCTCTCCGAATATTATGGCTTGGCAGTTCGTCGAAATTCCAATTCCGTGGAAAATATGAGGAAAGCCATATGGGCTACATTTCATCACAAAAGCTCAACTGATGAAAATCCTCAGCATGAGTATTGCCCTCCGGGAGAAGATTCGTGGTGCGAATGGCGCAAGGCCGAGGCCACAGGAGAGGAGTACACCCATCCACCAGCACTCGACGAAGACGTACAACAAGTTTTAAAGCCGATTTACGATGATCTAACAACGGAGGATCTCTGAGAACGATGTACGGGCGCGAACACTCAAAACAATAACGAGAGCTTCAATCACTGTGTGTGGCAACTAGCCCCAAAGCACGTATTCTGCGGCAAGCAGATAGTAGAAATCGCTACGCAGTGTGCTGTGTGCACCTTCAATGAAGGTTACGACCCAATTTTAAAAATTTTGGAGACGATGGGATGCACGATAGGGCCGAGCGCCGCAGATTTCGCCGCTAAGTACAAGAATGCGCGCATCACCCAAGCAAACCGCCGGGCGTCCCTGGATAGCAAAGAGGCGAGGACAGCTCGTCGGACTGAACAATCCATTGAGGATGATCTTTTCGAAGAAGCAGAAGGGATATTGTATGGACCTGGCATCGCTGATTGACCGTAAGTAAACGATTTACCTAAAATTTCCTCACTTGAAACTTTGAACGCGTTTTTCTCGAAACAGCATTTTTCAAAACGGTGTCCAACTTGGAGGGCAGAGTTTTAAAGCTATCGAGTTGAATTTTTTACACAATATTCTTAACGTCATTGTTTATCGTGCTATGGAAGTTTTTTTTTTTTTGACATCTTCCTATTTTTTTGTAAAAAAAACTGACAAAAAAAATGCTAAAATCGATACTTTTTGTTCAAACCGGCGCCATTGTTGCAAAAAAAAAAAAAAGCCTTCATAGCACGAAAGCCAATTATATACCGATCAATAATCTTTTTGTGTTTTTTGTTTCAGATCAAAATTGTGACCCCCAACGTGGACACCACATCCAAGTGCATTTTCTGCAACAATTGTTTCATCATTTTTATAGATATTAATTAATAAATAAATCGATCTTTAAAAAATTGTTTTGTATTCTTCAATACCCAATTAATATACAAAAAAAAACCAGACCGATTAGATTATTTTTTCTTTAAAAAAAAAAATCGCGAAAAACAGCGATTTTTCGGGCTGTCACACTGGAAAGCTCCCTTAAGAAAAAACGTTTGGGTGATCACAGATTCAGAAGCAGATGTGATCGAAAAGTTGGCGCAAATTCTATGAGCTGATTCTCAAAGCAATCACGGCATTATTTGTTTGTTTGAACATAATAATGTGTTAAAATTTTACCACGGGCGAATCAAATTCTCAACTCCGGCAACACTGCCGGTGCCACGCCAGGAAAATGAAAAAAATGTACTCTGTGTCTGGCGAATTTCCCGTTTGTTAGAGATCAGGATCAATATCAATTAAATAAATCCTAACTCTTCAACTTTATGATTGTATAATTATATTGGTGAAAGAATTGGGTGATTGCACTTTACAATACTGACTCGCCCAATAGTTGCATCGGATCTTTGTGTATCTGAAGTTAACTGCGGATTGGGTGTGCGCATCGTACAGTTGCAACAAGAATGCAATGGACTTTTTTATTTACTATAATTATGTAGCTCAACTTTAAAATAGGTGAATGAACCCTTGCTTGCAATATGAACTTGTTTAAGGAGAAAACCTCTAAATAAAATGGATTAAACTGTGAATAAAAAACAATTCAATTAAAGTACCTTTATAGGTGTGAATGTTCATTGCTATTTTCGTTTTTCTAAGACTTAGTCAGTACGTGACTTTAATCATCGTCACATTTAGTCTTATATCGTGAGTGACAATTTTTTATACTCTGGACATCTATTCCTCATCACTCGTTACCTGTAATGCTGTGACTCGTTCTATACGGTCACAATGTTGGAATCTGCCACGAGTTATAAATCCGGGATCTGTAATGGCACGATCGATATCCTTTGAGCTATCACTATCGGAGTCGGAATTCGTTTCAACTTCGGTTTGCGTATCTGAATTTATATCATCTGCGTAAATGATGTGCTCCTCTGTGCGCTCGTTTACAACATGATCAGACCGAACATAATCTTTTTCTATTTTTTAGACCTTGTGGGATAGATCAGCCCACTCGCTTTGGCCCATTACGAAGCATTTTTCTTCAATGAGCTCGATTGCAAGTTATACGTAAAAACGTGTATTGTTTTGAGTAATGTGCTCTTCTATTGCAGCTTATGCCATTTCAATTGGGTTCAGATCTGGCTGCATCCCGCAAAATGTTATCTATAGTATATTTTTTTCATTTCTTTCTGTTTAAGGATGGGATCTTGCATAAGGACGGCTTAAGCAAGGTTGGATCGAATTCCATTCTTTTCTCTTCTTGGAGTTTGATGCGGGCGCTGAGTCCAGTAATTTATTCCGGTGTGGAGCATTATCAATGACGATGACTTAATTATCAGGCAGATTCGAGATCAATTGCATTTTCAACCATTTTGAATAACGTGCATAGTTCTGTTGGGATTATTAAGTGCACGCAACGAACGAATGTGTTAAAAAGAAGACTTTATTTAAAGATAACGCTCTATCGAGAGATGCGAACGTAATGTCGGATAACACAGAGGAGAGCGCGGGCAGGGAAATCGGTTACGTGCGTAGGGATACACTGGAAGAAGAAAGTAGTGCGGCTCGCTATGAAAGGGTAGCGACCGACAGGTGGAGCCATCGTGCTTCGAGGAGTGGATGGACAAACGCCCTTTTTGGTCTAACAGTCCCACTCAATCTGAAGAAGCACGGGATCTCGGAATGGAGGTCAATCCGAGTCTCGAGGAGCAGAATTGTAGTTTCTGCTTAACCACCCTTTTCGTCAGGAAATCTGCGGCCATCAGTTCAGTGGGTGTGTAGTCGACGTTGACCAAACCTTCCTCCACGGCCTGTCTGACGAAGTGGTGCTTCACGTCAATATGTTTGCTCCGATTGTGAAAGATCGGATTCTCGGCAAATTTTCGAGCTCCATTATTGTCGCAATGCAATGTCGTTGTGGCAAGGTGTTCGAATCCTATCTCTTCCAGGAATCGTCTCAAATGTATGGCCTCCTTGGATGCCTCCGAGAGCGCCATGTACTCCGCTTCGGTGGAGGAGAGAGCCACCGTTCGTTGTTTTTTCGATTCCCATGAGATGGCGCACCCGCCAAGGAGGAACGCGAATCCCGTGTACGACCTTCTATCAGTCGAGCAGTTGGCCCAATCTGCATCTACGAAACCGTCCAGCGGTTGTGCGTTTTTCGTGTACCGTATCCCGACGTCTTTTGTTCCCTATAGGTATCGCAGGACTCTTTTCGCCGCGGTCCAATGCTCTTTACTGTAGCAATTCAGGAACTGGCTCAGGTGGCTCACTGCATACGAGATGTCGGGTCGAGTGCAGCTGGCGAGATAATTCAGCGCTCCAATGAGTTCTCGATATGGAAGCTTACGTGTCTAGTCGTCCGGTTCCATTGTGACCGTCACTGGCGCCTTTCCGGTTTCAAGTGGGGTCGACACGGACTTGCATTCGGTCATGCCAAACCTTTCAAGAATATGTTTGATATACTTGGTTTGACAGACCGAGATTTCCCTTTCCTGTTGTTCGATTTCTAGTCCGAGGCAATACTCCGCAAGACCGAGGTCTTTTACCTCGAAAGCTTCGGATAGATGACGATCGAGTTTCTCAATTCCCCGTATGTCTCGAGAGGCGACGAGAATATCATCAACGTATACCAAAATGAGTAGAATTTTCTCACCGTTTCCTTTGTAGTATACGCACGGGTCCGCTGTGGATTTTGTTGCGCCGAATTTTCGAAGTTCCGTGTCCAATTTTGTGTTCCAGCATTTTCCGGCTTGCCCGAGACCGTACAGGGCCTTCTTCAGTCTGCATACTTTGTCGCCTGTTTCCATTTCACGAAGCATGTCGCTCGCCCTCTTTCGGATGACGTTTTCGGATGTTTTGTTCGTGATGATCCTCCTCAGAGCTGCGTCGGTGTGTTGAGGGATCTCCATTAGGACTTCCTCGTCCAAACTACCGTTCAGATAAGCGCACGTGATGTCGAACTGGTGAATGGACATACCATTTTCCGCTGAGAGGCTCAAAACGGTTGGAACGGAGCTGAGTCTGGCCACGGGAGCGAATGTCTCGAAGAAATCGACTCCCGGTCGTTGGGCGTACCCTTTTGCGACGACTCGCAAAAGTCGATCGTGCCCTTTTGGCTGTACTTATTGCGGAGGATTATGCGGCTTCCAATCACCTTATGATCTCCGGATCTGTCGATGAGATCCCACGTGTCGTTTTTAATTAAACTCTCAATTTCGGAAGTGACAGCCTCTAGCCAATCATCCGCATCTGGACCTTGTAGAGCTGGATCTAGTGGTATCTCCATTGATTGTGCGACGGCAGCGCTCTCTTCGTCTGCAGGAATCGGAGTGTACACCTTCTTTGGCCTACCACGCTGTCCGGTTCTGACTATGCGAGGTCTTCCTCTACCTCTACGCGTCAGAGAATTGCATCTGTTTCTCGATGCCCCTTCGTCCTCTTCGTCTTCGGTCCCTTTGCGATCTTTCGCTTCGTCGAAAGGTAACATCCACGTTCTGGTGGCGTTTTAAGAGCTTGCGTCCTCCCCGTCTTCCAATAAGTCCTCCGTTTTTGATGACGTTGGTTTGCCGACGACCTTACATTTTGGACGATGTCGATCTTTCTCTCTTCGTTGTACCATACTCTGAAGCCTTTCGATTCGGCGTCGTACCCAACGAAGATTCCTTCTTTTGATCTTGGGTCCAACTTTCCTTTTGTTGGTCGTCGATCTGGAGTGAATACGCGCGAGCCGAATTCGACGAAGTGCCCGACGTTCGGGATGCGTCCCGTCCATTTTTCGAAAGGTGTTCTTCCACCAAGGGCGCTCGAAGGACATCTGTTACGGATGTGACACGCCGTACTGATCACTTCGACCCTGAATGATGGAGAGAGACTCGACTGTATGAGCAGACATCGCGTCATATCCATGAGAGTCCGATTGAATCTTTCCGCCACGCCATTTTGGTGTGGCGTGTGTATGATGGTAAGTCTCCGGCCGATCCCATTTTCTTTGAGAAACTTATCGAACTCGTTGCTCGTGTATTCGCCGCCATTGTCCGATTGGAAAAATTTAATTTTCTTTTCGGTCACGTTTTCGACGTGCGCCTTGAAAATTTTGAAGGCGTCCAAGACGTTGTCCTTTCCCTTCAGTAGGCGTACCATACACCATCGAGAACTATCGTCGATGACGGTGACGAAGTATCGGGCTCCGCCGTTTGATGCTACGCGCATCGGACCGCGTACATCGCTATGAATTATTTCAAGCGGACTTGACGTACGGGCGCTTCTCTTTGGTAGTGGCGCTCTCGTCATTTTTCCACGGATACACGTTTCGCATTCCATGCTCTTCTCCTTTTGGTCGAACTTCATACCTTGTACGGCTCCGTTTCGAACGCATTCGATGAGATCATGGACGTTAAGGTGTCCCATTCTTACGCGCCAGGTTTCCAGGTCCGTGATGCGAGGGTTTTCTGCACTTGTCGCGGCGTTTGCGACTCGTTCGTTTTCTCTCCTTCGTAGATAGTACAACCCTTTCATACGCTGGGCAGCCAGCAATATTTTCGAGTTCTCGTCCACGATTTTGGCTTCTTTCTTGTCGAAAACTACGGTGAACCCTTGATTTGTGATTTTGGCGACGGATAATAAGTTTGATCGGAATTCGGGAACGCACAGTACGTTACGAACCTGAACATTTTCCAGTTGACCATCTTGTTCCGCAGTCAAACGTACGGTTCCCTTACCTTGAATTTTTGCAGTCGCCGACTCGCTCGCAAGCTTTACCGTGTTATCGTCGCCGGTTCTGATTAGTTGTTGGAAGCTTTCGCGATCCCGACACATATGTGCAGAGCATCCGCTGTCCAAACACCAGTTTTCTTCTTGGTCGACGTCGCTCGTCGTGAGAGCCTTCGTTTCGACGTACAGACTCAGCGTGTCGACGGCGTTCGCGTTATCACCCTTCCTTGACAAGTCTGGGCACTCCGCTATCTTATGTTCGTATTTACGACACCTGTGACATTTAAATTTGAATGTACCTTGACTTCGATTTTCATAACCCTTTTTATGACCTTTTTGAGCGAAGTTGTGATTTGTATCGTGAACGGGTATACGCCGTTTGTCCTGAGAATTCCGCGCTAGCAGTGCATTCGCAGGGGCACTGCGAGTGTTATTGTTCCGAGCGTCGTCTTCTTCCGTAATTTTGATTCGGAGGACTTCGGGCGTTGGCAATTCGTCCCGAGACTCGATTGCACAGCGAAAATTGTCAAAACTGCGTGGCAAACTGTACAGCAACATAATGGTGAGTAAATCGCAATTGACTTCTATATCCATTTCGCCGAGTGTGTCGACGGTGTCGAAAAACTTTCTGAGGTGTTCTCGTACGTCACCTCCGTCTTCCATCTTATGCAGAGTTAATTGCTTGAGTAACGTAGCTTTTCTAGCTGGTCCCTTGGATTGATATATCGATTTCTATTTTTCCCATACCTCTTTCGACGTCTGGCACCCTTTTATTTGTTTCAGCTCGGACGGTTTAATCGACAGAATGAAGTCGGATTTTGCCTTCTGATCCTCCGTGTTCCATGTTCTCCCGGCTTCTATCGACGCCTCGTTTCCTTGGACGATCTCGGGCTTCACTTTCGCACCGCTCACGTATGGCCACGCATCGTTTTTGACTAAGATCGCTTCCATCTGGATCTTCCACGTGTCAAAGTTTCCCTTATTTAAGAGTTCGATGCGTACCAGATTCGATGATGCCATTTTTCTTTATTTGCGGACGGTCTTTTCATGGTGTCATTTGTTCGAGCACTTTTCGCGCCGCGCGTACGTCTTTCTGTCCCCGAGATTTCGCTACGATTAGCACTTTCACTTTTCTCTCTTTCTTTTTCTTCGTCTTTATATATTTTTACCACGTGTGCCTGGGCCCATAACCTGTTGGGATTATTGAGTGCACGCAACGAACGAATGTGTTAAAAAGAAGACTTTATTTAAAGATAACGCTCTATCGAGAGATGCGAACGTAATGTCGGATAACACAGAGGAGAGCGCGGGCAGAGAAATCGGTTACGCGCGTAGGGATACACTGGAAGAAGAAAGTAGTGCGGCTCGCTATGAAAGGGTAGCGACCGACAGGTGGAGCCATCGTGCTTCGAGGAGTGGATGGACAAACGCCCTTTTTGGTCTAACAAGTTCATGTCATGATAATTTCTTAATTTTGTACCGGATGCAAATATCAAGAGAGCACCAGAATCTGTGTGCACAAAACCCACTCTGTGACCGTTGGATAGAGGCTGCTGAGTCGTTTATTGGATCCGGCCAACTATGACCGACTTCGAATAGACGATCTAGCTGAAAGTTCTCATTCAAAAAAAATGTCGATTGGCTAGCCAATGAAGAAGAAAAGTTTTACCTAAAAATGTACCTGTATTACCTAAAAAATAAAATAAATTTTTTAATGTATCTAATTTACCTTAAAAAAAATTACCTAAAAATCGTCTTTATGCCATTTATGGGATGTTGTGTTCCACGCATAACCTCCATATTTGCACCTTATATTAAGATACAAATATTCGTATTTTTCTAATAAATAATACGTTTTATCAATAAATACAAATGTGAGATCATTTGGAGACACACTTTAGGTAAGTATATAGTGTTTAAAATGTGCAGGCAGCCAAGTAAGCAGCAATTGCAATGTTTTTTGCTCCCCATTGCAGATGTTTTGGAGTCGTATTTCATAGACGAAAGTTAAAACCTTAATTATTGGTCCGATCGCTTCCTTCACTATTCTCTATTCACACTTTATTCTACACACACTATTCTCTATTCACACAGCTTTCTCGTGGATTATTAATACTAGTATCTATTCTTTTTCAGATATACCTGCACATAATTTTTTGTTCACTGAAACATGCACATAGGCAATTTAATCATTAAACTCTGGGTGTTTCGTGTCGCCATCACCGATACACCTCAAATGTTTCGCACCGTATACATTTTTCCAGCGTAAAAACGCGTCTTAAAATATTGAAAGGAAGGTTTATGCAAAATTCCAGCTCGATCATGTTTCATGTTCGATTCATGTTCTCAGCGATGGAAATGCATCGTATAATACTCACCAACTGAAACAAAACCGTGCGTATAGAATTGACCTAAGGTCACTACACCTCTCAGCCCCCCCCCCCCCCCCCAAGGATATCAAAAGTGCTATAGGGGTACACGGCCACCAGGGTCGACATGTAATAAATATAAAGCATGGAAAAACTGGAGAGACGCTGCTCCTCTTCTTTGTTGACCAAAAGTAGATGCCAAAAAATAAAGAAATTAAATCGATCTTCTACTAAATGCCAACGTCGAAGTTTAGACCCCCCCGCCCCTCCTCCGAAAAAACTCAACTGTGGTCCAATCCATCGGATATTGTCAGCGATATAGGCACACAAAGGCTTACTGCTGCAGACAATTCAGATTTTTTCAAATGCGTTTAAGATCATAGCACGTCCACTCACACAAAAACCCGAGAGTCACCTGCAAAATGCGTACTTTGTGAAGGAAACCCCCCGGCAAATTATACGGACTACCGAATCTATCAAGACATCCCGGAACAGAGAAATCTTGCTACACAAAAACCCTACTGACACAGGTCAGGGTTAAGATGAGAATGCCACACCAGGAAAGTGAGCCCAATCCAGACTAAACCTGAAGAATCGACCATAACAGCTGCGCATAATCTGAGCTACACGCCCAAGCAGCGAGCGCAAGCTCAATTATTCGTCCAAACACCTCGAACGGCAACCCGGAAATAGTAAACACTCTTAAAAAATTCGCTTCATGAGTTAAGAATAGCGGTAAATTTAGCAAAAAGAGCTCCTAAATACGATGTTGAAACTACTCATAACAGTACTCGCAAAGTTTGCTAACAAATAATTCACTTCCCACCGTACAGCGTTATGGAGTGCCAAAGGCTTGGGACAACACCTCCGGGAACTGACTACATTTCTGTGCACACATAAAATTGATATCTTACTGATCGGTGAGATCCATTTTACGGACAGGACCACATCAGAATTCGCGGATATAACTTCTACAGCACCAAACATCCCGATGGCCGATGAGACCGGCTATTTTCGTTAAAAAAAATCATAAAATACCATGAACAGTACATTGTCATCAGAGTCATTACATAAAAGACGATAAATTTGTCGATTTTGTCCAGAGACTACGACTTCGATATTTTGCCGAGGGTGATTTTAACGCAACACACCCATTATAGAGGTGAAGCCAAACAACGACCAGGGCCTCGAATTACGCATGAAAAAAATTGCTACTACAAATACTACGGCCGACACCTAGTCCACAGCGTTGAAACAACGATTCTCCCATTTATCAACCGATCCTCTTTTCAAAGCATGGCATCCAGCATAATGCCAATGACAGATCCGGTTGGTCGGAGAGCCGACTGGTGGCGTATGCTCACGCCGCCGACTGTGGACCAGTACACTGTCAGAAAAATTCTATTGATATTAACTAGATGCGTGTACTTGATTTTATAAAATTGACATCAACTAGATTTTTCGTGAAATCAAATTCTTTCCATTTCGGTCCAATATTGGAATTATTTATTTTAAATATATTTATTTCTTCTAATCAAGATCTATTCAATATCGTCAAATAATTAAAAATTTCATCTATTCTGAAGGAATCTGCAATTCGATTTATAATTGCATTATTTAGGACACATTTGATATCAGAATGTGTAAATGTCTGCAATTATACATGTTGCTTGTTTTCAATTACACATCAACATGTTAAAATTTAATGCGGTTCAAGTGTTTAAAAATACACAGTGTTTGAATTTTCTGTAACACACATAACCACTTTATTTTAAGTTGTCTATGGCAATTATACGTATTAATTTCTAAAATTACACACCGTACATGTAACAGATAGCACACATATATTCGCAGTGTGTCTTTCATTCAAATGTATTTGCCCTTCGAACGTATATTTCAATATTATACGTATATTCACTACGAAAAATATATTTAAATCATCGATATTTTTATTTGCATATAACAAATCTATATTTCCCTCAAATGAAAGGTGTATGTGCATCAAACAAAATTTGATTTTATATTTTTGTATAGCATGTATACAAGTATGATGCGTGTGGTAGCAGGATAAAAACAAATAAATACATTTGTCGGGCTGTATCCAGAAAAATACCCGTAAAGTTGATTAGAAAAGATATACAGGGTGAGGCACTAACTGTTGCCACCTTGAATATCTCTGTAATTATCGACGTCACAAAAAAATGGTTGAAACAAAAGTTGTACCGTACGAGGGGGTCATCAAATGCGACCATTTTTTTTATCTTAGTGGAGGCACTGTCGCACCGTAAAGGTCACCTCCACTTTTTTAAATGGGACGGTACATATTTTTTCAACTATCTTGTAGAGAATCGAAAACTGCATAAGAAAACATTTAGGGCTCAAACTCGTTCAAGGTCATTTAAGATAAAAACGTTACATAAACTTTATTTTTATGTGAAATTACCTTTATTCACAGTAGATGTTCAAAGTAATTGCCATTGGAATCAATGCAGTATTGCAATCTCCTTATCACGGATTGTGTAGAATTTCTTATCACTTCGGCACTTATCGAATCACAGGCTCGAAGAATTCTCTCACCCATCTACAAGATAGTTGAAAAAAAATGCACCGTCCCATTTTAAAAAATGGAGGTGACCTTTACTGTGCGACTTTTACCGCGCCTCCACTGAGATAAAAAAAAATGGTCGCATTTGATGACCCCTTTCGTACGGTACACCTTTTGTTTCAAACATTTTTTTGTGACATCGATAATTACAGAGGTATTCACGGTGGCAACAGTTAGTGCCTCGCTCTGTATAGGTCTAACGAATACAGCGAGCACGGCAGGGTCGAAATTTTCAGTCTGTTTGACCCTGCAGCTCCTCACAGTGGTAGGTGATAAAGGTGGTAAAGCCGCTTCGAATATAATATAAAATGAACTCCTACAGGAGGACTTAAACGGGAACAAATCTTCCTTTTCTCCACATTTAGACGCTAAGTAGGATGTCGGTATACCGTTCATGGATGCCACACTTATACACGCTTATACATACACGCCGTTACGCATGCCGACATACATTAATGACATAGGACGCATCACCGCTGCGCTACTGAATGCATACCATATAGATCTAAAATAAAATAAAACACAGATACGAGCATAAATGCATAACTCTAAAATAAAATAAAATACTGAACCGAGACGTCTGTCGCAACAATTTTTTTATTATAGTTCGTCATCTCCCTACCTCCTGAAATGATTCATTTGAAAGAAAGTTTTCTGCCTACACGTGGAATCAAATATACAACCTAACTGCCTATAACTACGCACGCTGTCACTCCGCTATCGAGTGCTTGTGGTATTTAAATCGGAGACATGGCATAACAGACAGAAGCAATTTCAGCTGTACTTCCGAATAGCTGTTATTTCCGATTTAGGTGACATTTGCACACATCTTCTTTGTGATAATATGAGTCACCGCTCATGGGAATTTTTGGCGCATTGCAATATTTTCTTAAACACGAAATTTCGAAAATTGAACATTTTATGCGCGTATAAATTTATATCGATCATGAAGTTCTACTGCTATCCCTACTTTATTAACATGACTTCGTGATAGCATTGACCAAACGATATCTATTGCCAAGCCTTTGATATCTTTGATAATTATTTTGAGAATAAGAAATAGTCAAACACGCCACCGAGATCGCATATTTAGATTTACTTTTCGTTTATAATAGTGTTAACATTATTATGATTGCGCCGTCAGTAAACTACAGAGGTACACTATCCCCTTCCTCGTTATGGGCGTCTATGCGCATATATACGACAGATCGATAAAGCAATATTAGTAACCCCTGTTTTTTATCGTTAAATTACAGGGATAATCAAATTATCAAGCAAGTTTAAAATCTATTCAAATATGGAATTTTTCATGAATACTGCTTTTGTTAGAAATTTTCCTAGCGTGCACTAAGAATAGTTTTAACGAAGTATCATTTTACCTTATTGAGAGATTTAAAAAAAATATAGGATGTCCCAGAACTGATGGTAGTCCCGGAAATGGAGTTGGTGGAATAGTTGGATCTGAAATTCCGAATTGATTGATATAAGTATGCATGGGTCTCAGATAAACCCCTGAATTATTAATATGTAAAGATGGGTCAATCAGGTGCGCCCGATGAGCCGGCGTACGTCGGTGAGCGATTCGCGCGTGTAGTGGTACCTGGCGGTGCGATGCTCCCACCATGCGTACGGGGTCGTACTCGTCGGTGCGGAGCGCCTGCGTGAGGTAGTGTATGCCTCACTATACGTCGTAGTGCTCTTCTGCGCGCGTGTTTTATTTATTGTTTTCTTCGTCGTAAAATAAAGATGAATAAGTTTAAAAATAAACATCTAAAAGAACAATTGAACAATTGATTTTTTTTAATTACCGAATTAGAACTATACATTTTGAAGGCATTGAGTAACTGTTATAATTTTAATTCGAAAAAAAAATTTGGATACAATGAGCCAACTTGTCATTTTTATTTATTAGCAACCTTCGCTGTCTGATTAGGGATAAAAAACGAGCGAACAATGGTGGATTTTCTTAAATCCATTTTCTCGGAAAAATTATTTTCAAAATGGTTAATCAAAATTGATAATGACAAAAATTGATAACTGAAAATTAACACGTATTATTCTGTAATTTTTAAAATGTTTAGAGCTTTTAACGCAATAGGAAAGTGTAAAAAAAATATATCGTGAAAAAAAAACACGGAGCTTATTTCATATGAAAGGGGAATAGTTGACATAAGATTTGTAGAAAAAATGTCTAGCGCGAAATCGTCGAGAGTGGGGGCGTGATGATACGCGACATTGAGCGATAAGGGGGAAAATGGAAAATGGAGGGACGTTGCAATCGAGTAGGGATTGTGAAGAACAAGAGGGCGGCGGAATATATCGGGAAAATCATGAAAATGGCAGAAGAACGCTGGCACAAAAAGTGCTTAAGGGGGGATTGTCTTTTTTTTCGCAAAATTTACCGCTTTTTGGGAATTTTTTTGTGAAGAAAGTATACAACGGAAAACTTGTGAAACTTGGCATATATTTTTATTGATTTGTTTACTACATACAAAAAATTTTTTAAACAATTTCATCAAAAAATCCGCCTCCCACCCCCCTCGACGCGCGATGGTCCTTTTTTGATGGTGTGCACGATTACAGCCTTCACGTTCATCCTGCAACAAAAACCCAAAAAGCATTTTACTTTAGACACATATAGCTATCGTTCGATGAAGGGGAAAAAAAAGAATTGACGATTTGGTGACGTTTTGAACTTGAAGTATCGATTTTTTGAAAAAAATTGATCGATTTTTTGTTATAAATAAAAAACTATTATACGTATTGCTTTTTTGCTTCATCAAACGATAGCTATATGTGTCTAAAGTAAAATGCTTTTTGGGTTTTTGTGCAGGATGAACGTGAAGGCTGTAATCGTGCACACCATAAAAAAAGGACCATCGCGCGTCGAGGGGGGTGGGAGGCGGATTTTTTGATGAAATTGTTTAAAAATTTTTTTGGATGTAGTAAACAGATCGATAAAACTATATGCCAAGTTTCACAAGTTTTCCGTTGTATACTTTCTTCACAAAAAAATTCCCAAAAAGCGGTAAATTTTGCGAAAAAAAAAGACAATCCCCCCTTAAAAAAGGAGGTGAGAAAGATGCAGAATGGGAACCTGACTAAATGGGGGAAAGAAGTGGAAGAAGCCATGAACAAGCCGGGAGAAGGACAAATTGGGGAAATGATAAGGATGGGCACCCAAGTGTGGCATGAATTTTATTTTTATGTGAAATTACCTTTATTCACAGTATGTGAATAAAGGTAATTTCGAACGAAAAAACGACCTTCAAGGTCATTTAAGATCAAAAAGTGACATGAACTTTATTTTTATGTGAACTTACCTTTTTTCACAGTATGTGAATAAAGGTAATTTTACATGAAAATAAAGTTCATGTCACTTTTTGATCTTAAATGACCTTGAACGACTTTGACCCCTAAATGTTTTTTATGCAGGTTTCGATGCCCTATAAGATAGTTGAAAAAAAATGTACCGTCCAATTAAAAAGAGTGGAGGTGACCTTTACTGTGCGACAGCGCCTCCACTGAGATAAAAAAAATGGTCGTATTTGATGACCCCTTTCGTACGGTACAACTTTTGTTTCAAACATTTTTTTGTGACGTCGATAATTACAGAGATATTCAAGGTGGCAACAGTTAGTGCCTCACCCTGTATACAGCTGCAGCTATAAGGAGTCATTGTTCCAAAAAACAAATTTCAATCCCATCACGATTTTGGTTTCATTCCAAAATCTAACGTCAAAATGTTCACATGTGCGAGTATGTATGCAGTACATCCGGCAAAACACCGCCTGGACTTGACAAAAAAACGAGCTCGAACAGGTTCCGAAGATCTTGCTCCTAAAATATTGGGGTCATTATATTGGTTTAATGTGGGATCGTTTGCCTGAACATCATCGCAACGACAGTGAAGTGATATCATATCTTTCCTTGCATGGAGCATTATAATGCGCCACAGATGAAATATTACATTGATGGCCCCCTTAACCTAAAGGTTAAGACTGTGGAAAATGTCGTGAGGTAAAAAACTTCCAAGTGGGAGGAGGAAAAGATTCTACGAACGTATTTGAAACCGTTTTTTATTATCGGAAAAGCGGGGAGAAGTTTAAAAATTTGAATGTTGGAGTTACAAAGCGGCGGAGCTTACAATTTCGTGAACCAAGCTCAGACTGCACTGTTCTACCGCCGCATCAACATTTCCGAAAGTTACTGAAAAATTTTCGAAACGTGAAAAGTGTGGAAAATGGATTTCACGAGTATCAACAAAGTCAGCCGGATGGTGGAATTCCTACCAACGAAAAAGCTGCCAGAACTGTCCGTTCACTCGTATCATCGAATCTCCAACATGAGGGCCGTATAAGCCAAGTTTGGGAAACACTACATCGCAGACATCGCGAATACGTTCAATGTCTTCTTAGCAGCGCGACTTGTGAAGGCCCTCGCCGAAGATTTGGAAACGTTTGAGCGTATGCGACAACAGGCACGCGATCATCATCTCTTCATGACATACATAGGTGGAAAATACAACAGCGTTGAATTCTACAGATTCTGAGCACACCATGGCGGAAAAGACAAAATTCGTTTGAATACCATCGTCGAACGGCTGTCCGCATCATCGAGAGTATGCTGCAACTGGCGCGCAATGGTCAACTCTACATGCTGTTGCGGAAAATACAACAGCGTTAAGTTCCATCGTCTCTGAGCATGGTAAAAAAAAAAATTCGTTGGGGCATCATCGTTGAGTGCTACAGCTGTATCACAGTCGTCTCGCCATCGTTTTCGACGTTTTGAGTGTTGACTATGTGGAAAATGTATTTAAAAAAAAACTGTGTCATAAAAATGTAAGAAAAAAAGAAATTCAAACTATTTTCGTCGTAGAATAAAGGTACAAAATACAAATACATAAAATACAAGTGATATATATTGTCATCGAAATTTTTTTATTCGCGTTAAAAAAATCTCTCGCTCACACTACGCTTCGTATACACTCAACCAGCTTTTCAGCGATTCTACATTTACGCGCAGTTGTATGTCATGTTCAATCATGCAGGCATTTGGAGTTTGTGATTTTCGGCAACGTCTGCAGCGATGGACAGTACAGAGTCTCCAAGTCGATGACCTTTGTCGTTGGATCCGTAAATCTTAATAGCCATGAGCATTTCTCGAATACCTTGGCATAGACGGCTGGAGCACCTTGCAAAATTTCTCGAATTAACTTTCTAGTTGCCTCGTATGGTATGCCGCTGTCATTGCATCGTATTCCATGGCACGTGCGTTCCAGCCACTTGTTTGTCATTTTGTACTTGGCCGTTAAAGAATCCCATGCCAATGGTGCGTCAAAGGAAATCGTCAGCGGCTTAGTATTCTTGTTGGGGAGTTGGAGGATAGACATCTCCTTCAGGACAAATTTGTTGATGGGTCTCTTGAAGCTCTGCACATCGAAGATAAGCTCTATGTTGACTGAAGTGGACGCAAATCATGATTTTATATCAATTTTTTAACCCCACCGCTGATCGAATTGTACTCGACAATGCGATCATGGAGGATCATGCAGTATGCTGAAGTTTGTGGCAGAATATTATTTGTCAATTCGAAGTCAAGGCGCACGTCAGCAAGGCCGGATTTGAGAGAATCGTTTTGCTTCAAGCAGTCAATGACAACGACGGGACTTTTTCTAAAAATTCAGTTCTGCTCAGCCATGGTTATAATAGGTCGGTTGGAAGTTTGCGTACATCTCTTAGAGTAGAACGTACTGATTTTGATCAATGTTCAAATTCAAATTTCCATCTGAGAGCATCATGAGTTGAGGTATAGTTTGACATCGCTCAGGTTGCAATGATCAAAATGGAGCGCATTTTGTTGTTTCTTATTTTTATGCCCCGTCTACAGCACAAGTATGACTTATCGTGGCTACTCCAGCTGATTCGAGGTTTTCACAGACCACCCGTGCTCAGAGGTAGCGGGCAGCAATGGATATTCAAACAGTTCCCATGTTCGGAAACTCATGGAGATTGGTGCGTCTTTGACGAAAGACTTTAATAGCTGAATTTTTCGCTGATCCAAGACTGTGCGCAACTAAGTCACCGGGTTTTTTGACCAATAAAAAATCGAAAATTTCAACACAAATACAAAAAATGGATCATTCGAAGTAATGTCCCTCGCTATTTACACATTTTTGCCATCTCTCTGGCAATACATAAATACCGCGACGATTAAAACACGCATCTTTGGACTGAAACCATTCGTCCAACCAATTTTGTACTGCATCGTAATTGGCCAAGTCTAGCCATGCGCCATCGACCAGAACAAGTGATAGTATGAAGGGTCCAAGTCTAGCGAATACGGCGGGTGCGGTACCAGATCTCATTTCAGTGTTTTTATGGTGTCCTGGATGATGGAACTGCGATGGCACGGAGCATTGTCGTGCTGCAATTTCACACATCCGTGCCTCGTGTCCCATTCTGGCCGTTTTTGGAGCAATGTGTGGTTCAAATTGATTAGTTGTTGTCGGTAGCGATGCCCGTTGACAGTCTCGCCCGGTTTCAGCAGCTCATAGTACACGATTCCTTTCTGGTCCCACCAAACGCAGAGCATTGTCTTTTTTCCGAAGCGATTTGGCCGTGCCGTCGATGTTGACGCTTCGCCAAGTGAAAGCCACGATTTTCTGCGTTTGGGATTCTCGAAATATATCCATTTTTCATCGCCAGTAACAATTCGATGCAGGAAAGTCTTTCTGTTTTGCCGCAAAAGCAAAATTTCGAAGGTGGCTCTTCGATTTTCCTTTTGTCCCTCAGCCAACTCATGCGGCACCCGATTTCCTTCCTTATGAATTTTTCCCATGGCGTGCAGACATGTCGAAATACATTGCCGAGTCACATTTAATGCCTCGGCAAGTTGATCTTTTGTTTAAATCTTCCCGGGCGCTCCTTGTTCCCCGTTTCAAAATCGCCACTTCTGAACCGCTTGAACCAATCTTCACAAGTTGTGTTTGATGGTATATGTTCGCCGTAGGCCTCCTCAAGTAACCGCCGTGCTTCAGCTGCAGTTTTTTTAGGTTGAAGCAGAAAAGCAATGCCTCCCGCAAATGCTGTTTTTTTGGCACAAACTTTGACATTTTCGAGGTTTGAAAAAAGGCCGTTGTGTTGCGATATTTGTTTATATTACGACTAGGTATTCTTAACAGATGTTCAAGCTATAAAAGTACCCAATTTCAGACCTGTACGCCGACTACATGTGTCGCCAGCGCTATCCATGTGTGAAACGCGGGAACTTATCGTTAGGTGCGCCCCTAGTACATACGGCACGAGCCATTCTATTCTACGAAATGCGAGTTTGTAGTCTTCGGGCGATGTTTGTACAATGGCATTGTCATCGATCTTTGATCTCGTCAGAATCAACTCGTGCTCGGCATTTATGACAATTTTACGATAATCTTCGGCAAAATCGAAGAACATGCTGCACGGCATACACTGTGACGTGACATTTTGTCACGTCACCTCGCATGGGGTGATTTCGAGCAGCGGGTCGGGTTTACGACCTCTGTGAATTTGGCACCCGAGTATCTCCGATCTCAATTTTTTTGGGCGATTTTGAAAGGTTTTCGTTTGTAGTTAATTGTAGCAAACTTAATTTGGTTCGTACTAGCGCAGAAAAAAAAATTTAGACCACCAAAAAAAAGGCATCCACCGGAATAAAAATAACAAACTTTTAGCATTTTTTAAAATTCAAAATAGTTTGGAATTGATTGTAGTAAATTTATTTTCGTTTGTAGTTAAAGGGTTTATTTTTTATTTTCGAAAAAAATAAACATCGAAAAATGAAACGACCGGCAACAATTTTTGGAGTGAGTCCTAAATGCTAATTAACATATGTCTGACATAAAAAACAAAAATAAAAAAGACGACGGCATTACTGAAATGCAATATTTTGCGATTTATATAAGTAACTTTTCTTTTGAATACGCCGCAAAGGCAGGAAAATAATCGATCCTATCGGACGGTAGGATAGATCGTTTGTAGTAGTAAACTAGATAACTAGAAACGACGCCCGCGCTTCTAAAACGCTTGTAGTTGTTTGCAGTTCCGTCTTAAACGTTTGTAGTTGCAGAGAAAGTAACTACAAACCAGTAAATCACCTGGAACCGATTTTTCCACGGATTTGGAAGGATTTGTTTTTTTGGAATAATAGAGTAGGTTACTACAAACGATGCCCGTGCTTCTAAAACGTTTGTAGTTGTGTGTATTTCCGTTTTAATCGCTTATAGTTGCGGAGAACGAAAATATAAACGAGGACATCACCTGAAAATAATATTCCAGTAATTCGAGACGGAAATGTTCGTTTGTAGCAATAATGGAGGTTACTACAAACGACGCCCGCGATTCTGTCGTTTATTGTTGTTTGTAATTCCGTCTTAATCGTTTGTAGTTGGAGAGAAAGTAACCACAAACAAGGAAATCGCCTGAAAATAATTTTTCTACGATTTTGGAAGAATATGTTCGTTTGTAGTAGTAAACTAGGTACCTACAAACGACGCCCGGGCGTCTAAAATGTTTGTAGTTACAGAGAAAGTAACTACAGATGACGCCCGCGCTTCCAAAACGTTTGTAGTCGCTTGTAGTTCCGTATTTATCGTTTATAGTTGCACAAAAACTGTGTGCGTCTACTTCACACGCGTAGAAAGTGAATAATTCTCTTGTCTTTTATTGACCACTCTCATTTTGTTATATTATTCTTTGTAATTCATTAGATAACGGGCAAGTTGCATTGGATGATAGACAAATTATAATTTATTCTTAATGATTCATTTTTACAAATATTTACAATATAATTACAATATATTACAATAGGCATACAGCAATAGCTGTTCGCTGTAAAAATAATTCAATATTTGAATTGTTGCCCTTTAACCGCTTCACTGGTAAAGGATTTAAGAGTGAAGTGCACATTTCTGGTAGACTATTTTTTTCTTACTATCAACTTAAAATTTTGTACGTGGGGGTTTTTGGGGTCGCTGATTACGAATCTGTACTCCAAATTTAGAAATTCAAGATGGCGGATCCAACATGGCAGACCAAAAATGCAAAAAATCACTTGACGAGCGTTGGTACTCGGGGGTTTTTGAGGTCCCTGATTACGAATCTGCACTTAAAATTTAGAAATTCAAGATGGCTGATCTAATATGGCAGGCCAAAATGCAATAAGTCATTTAACGAGAGCGAACGTTGGTACTCAGGGGTTTTTGAGGTCCCTTATTACGAATCTGCACTCGAAACTTAAAATTACAAAATGGCGGATCCAATGTGGCCAACTAAAAATGAAAAGTCATTTGACAAAAGCGAACCCCCGTGCACCAATTTTTGCTCACATCAAACGACTTTTTCCATTTTTGGTCGGCCATATTGGATCCGCCATCTCTAGTTTCTAAATTTTGAGTGCAGATTCGTAATCAGCGACCCCGAAAACCCCCGAGCACGAACGTTCCTCTCGTCAAGTGATTTTTTGCGTTTTCGGTCCGCCATCTTGAATTTCTAAATTCTGAGTGCCGATTCGTAATCAGCGACCCCGAAAACCCTCAAGTACGGGTTTTAGTTCTGAAATTCTAAGAAATTTCAAATATAACGCATTTTTTTCGACAGCCCGCCACATGGCGGGCTCACCAGTTATGGCACAGTATGTGTTGCCCGCCATGTGGCGGGCTCACCAGTCAAGGGATTGATGTGTCTCAACCGTTTTATCTCCATGGACGGAATCCTTGGCGAACTCAAACGTTCAGTGATTATATCGAGAGTAGGTAGATGGTCCGACAGCGGTGGATATTTGAACCCGTTGTAGGCAGCGAAAGTCGGTATTATGTTGGCTCGTAGGTTGCAAGCACATGCTGAACAGAGCATTATATTCGCTGCTGTGATCCCAGGTAAAAGTCTATCGAGTAAATTTTGATCATCACCAGGAGGCAAACACTTCAAATCATATTGAAACCATAATCTATCGCATATTGAACACGGAAATCCAAATTGATTGTTAACGAATTTCGTTTTAAAATAGTCGTGGGCACGTTTATGGCGATTCAGCTGACCATATGGCTCCTCTTGAATATTTTCAGCGGCAATCTCGATTACGCATTGTTCACTGTTATCGCCTTCCTGCGAAGCATTAAAAGATGAAGACGGTAATGGCTGCGCATCGGCGAAAGGTACATCCGGTTTCCCATTAATACTCACAAGCTTGCTCCTTTCACGCAGCGAGTTTTGATGAGCAGTAAGCCGTCGCTGACGATTAGCATTCTGATTCAGCAGCTCCCCCTTTTCAGCCTGGTTTTTCTCGGTTTCCAATCTTTTTCGAGCTCGATTATTACGTTGATATTCCGCAGCTTCTTACAGCTGTTGCTCTGAATGAACAGAAGCCTGACAAAGTCTATACTCCCGCTGATACTCCGCACTCGCTTTTCTTTATTTTATAATTCCTGACGTCGAACACACGGCATTGACACATGGATCAGCTCGTGTTATTTGCTCATCGCTCCGTCCTTGACGTTCCGTATCCGATGATGGAGTTTCAGCTGGAAGTAAAATGAAAGTCAAATTACTTAAAAATGAAATTAGATAAATATCATACCAATTTTTTTTTAATTGTTATTTGAATTGTTATTTTTTTTCATTTTTTAATTGCTATTTTTTTTAAATTGCTATAATAAAAATTGAAAATTGTCATTACTTCAATAGTTATTTATAATAGTTATTTTAATCATTTTTAAAAATTGTAATGTGAGAACACAGCCGTGCCAACCGCCAGGATGGTAGAGGCGAGGGAGGACGAGAGTACGGTGAGGAACCGGCGGCCGCAAGAGCGGAGCGATCATCCAGCGGCCTTCTCTCCTGCAAAGTCGAGCGAGATAGACGTGAGAGCCTTGCGTACCTGCGAATAAAAGAAAGTGAACTAATAGCATTACGGGGGGCGGGGGGGGGGGGGCACGCGCGCGAGAGCCCACCTTACGCGCCCGATTATTGCGACGCGATCAAGTACGTGAATAGTTAATTACATTGTTACCTTTTTCAGCTGTGAGTATTTATATAAAATTACCGGCTCCATTCAGTAACCGCCGAGTTTCTCTCCCCTTACGTAGTCCGCGGAAACGTTCGATCATCCGACGAAAAAAACAGGGTGAGCGCGCAGTAATACTCCAAAAGACGGACAAAGGGTGGAGTATTATAAAAGATTTCAGAAGTGAGATGTAATCAAAAGTGGCGGTAGACTCGGTTGCAATGAAAGAGGTGAAAAAAGGGACTGCGCATGCCCAATGCACGCGAGTTTGAACCGTTTTTCGAACAAGCGGTAAAATCTGTCATGCCCGCCACTGATGACCACCGCGTGGGTCAAGATGGCGAGGACCTGGTGGATCGTGAAATAGCGCGCATGCGACTTGACATGCGCAAACCGGAATTCGAGGGAAACGGTCAATGGCTACGCGAGTCCCTCGACCGCAAGGTCGCACAAGCTGGCGCCGCGCGAATCGGAGCATCGTGCGCCAGCGACGCGGGAGTAGCGCGCATCTCGGGTGGAGATCGGCAGCCACGTAACCCGAATACTCCCGAGCGGCGGCCGAGCCTGGACGACACCTTCCGCGACGCGTTACGCGATGCGGAAGCGACGGAGGATCTTCACCGCCGCCTGATGGCGCGGATGGCGATAAACGCGCAGCCGCGCGCGGAAACTGCAATCCACCTCGTGATTCCTGAACTGTCAAAAAATATTGGTAGTCCAGTCATTTCGTCGGAAAAAAGGCAAATAAAAGAGAATGAAATAAGAAATCCAATTTTTTAATATGTTGTGGGGGATACCTAGAAAAGCTTAACTTGAGTTTTTCGACCAAGATTTCCTAGGAGCTTTCGCCGCCATCTTGAAAAAAGGGGTAAAATTTGTTTTTTGGCAATAACTCGGCTATCCGATGAGATTCGAAAATTTTTCTAAGAAACTTTGTTGTAGCTTTTTTTGTGCTCTACAATTAAGTCTTGACCATTTTTAGCGTATCATGCATCGTTATCGAGATATCGATCGAAAAAGTCAAACATTTAGGACAAAACTTTTGTTTTTTGCTATTTTTTTTTTGGTCATCTATATCGAAAAAATTGAAGAAATGCAACTTGTAGAGCATATTCAGACCTACAATTTCCTTTTTAGACTTTTTTATTTTGGACAAAAATTACGATCTCCAGCGCGCAGCAAAGTCGGTGAATCCATGCTCAGCGTCGAGCGAGCCGCTCGCTCGGTTGTATCTGCATGTCGAATCGGATGGAAAATTGTTAGGGGAATTAATGCGATCTAAAATAAATTAAGAAAGCAACAAATTCTGGATCACACACAAGTAATTTGTTAAACAAATAATTGTTTTTTAGTAAAAAAATTTAGAAAATGAAATTTGGTTTTTGCAATTTTTTTTTCTGGTAAAAAGTTTCGAAAAAATGTGCGCGGTGAAACTTGTAAAGCGTAAGTATTCAGCCTTACAATTTTGTGTTTTATTATTTTGTTTTGGACTAAAATGACGATCTTTAACGCGCTTCAAAGAGCGCACCTATAGAGCGTCCGTTCGAGTTTGAGAGCGTCACCATAATTTCAGGACTTTTGTTCGAATTTTGTTCGAAAGATTGTAGTTGTCGCGTCATCATTAAAAACGCAATACTCTATTCCATCAAAAGTTCCATTAAAGTACCTCATTGAGAATCTTATTACTAAATAATTGAATAGTCTCACGAAGGGTCTCATAAATGCCCTAGTATTAAGAAGTTTCTCGAACAAGTTAATTGCCTACGTCTTAATTGCCGATATTCACAGACAACGAATAACTGAGGCGGTGGTTTTTATTGGCAGTACGCACTAGTGGGCAGTACGCACTAGTGGGCAGTACGTACAATCCTTAATGACATTTTCAGCAAATCGGGCAATGCTTTGCATTCCCACTCTCAAGGACCGCCCTTCGAACCGAATTTCCTTCGTCAAGGAAATTCCACGATGCAGTTAGTCTATCTTCGAGCGCGCTCAAGTTAGTATCGTATCGTATCAAGTCTTTGCTGTGTATAGTGTTTTCTTTCAACAGTAATAACGAAAGATAAACGTGGTGCACTGGACTCGTGGGAAAAAAAATGCACATCGATTGCTCACGCATTAATTACGGCTGTGCGTCCTCGTTCTTTTTTCTCTCCGCTGCAGATCGATGTTGGAACTTATCTGTATAAGAAATTCGGTTCCAAGAGTCTCATCAACATTTTATCGGCAATGGGGTTCTGTGCACCGTATCGAGAAATTACGATTTTCGAAAATTCGTGCATTCATCGAGCTGAAAGTGAAATTCTGGAGAATTCATTCAGTCAATTCGTATTCGATAATGCGGATTTCAACATAAACACTCTCGACGGCCATGGAACGTTTCATGCAATGGGGGGAATTCATTGCGTGACTCCATTCACGGCTATTGAGCGTGAGAGAGAAATTCCGCGTATTGTCGAAATTAAATCGGCCTCAGAGATTGCACAATTGGGCATGGTTCCTGTACTGTCCTACAGCCAACATAAATCGGTAGGCTTACAGTTTGTAACTGTCGCTGAACCTCTCCGTCAACTTTCAAGCGACATGTTACCAACGATCCCAGATTTCATTTGGCTGTACGAAAAATGGAGTTGCTCCACCGGAATTCCAGGATGGAATGGATTTATGGAAAGTGTAACAGCCAATATGCACTACGATCGCTCAAAGGTTATGTGCCTTCCGTTTATCAACGCACCGCCATCTGATTATGAGACGATCTTTACATCGCTTCAAGAAGCTGTACGGAACAGCAAACACTGTAATAAAAAAACTACCATCGTCACATTTGATCAGCCGCTGTACTGGAAAGCTCGCGACATCGTGGGAGCCGCAGATCCAACATCGGAGTTAAAAGACGTTGTTGTAAAACTCGGTGGATTTCATATACTGATGTCGTTTATGGAAACGATTGGTGCGATAATGGCGGGTAGTGAAATCGAAGATCTTCTCAAGTTGATCTACGCCGAAAATTGTGTCGAAAAAATACTCTCCGGTCATGAATATGCACGAGCTGTCCGTGCTCACATTTTGGCTCACACAGCGTTGACAAAAATTGTGTTGGACTCGCTCGAATTCGACGAAGAGGAACGTGACGAACTCGATTACTACGCAGAAGATGTTTTTAATCGACCGACCATCCTGACAGCCGCAGAAAACGACGGAGTGAAAAACGCATACGAGAAATTTGCGAAAGCATTCAATGCTATCGAAAGAGGTCCGACGGCGAAACTATAGGTACAGTACCACCGAATGGTTTCTCTGGGGAAAAACTTTCTGGAGGCAGAAAGATCGGGTAATTGGGAACTTCATCTCGATACCACACAAAAAATGCTTCCGTTTTTTCACGCAAGCGGTCATTTCCTGTATGCGAAGTCTGCTCACTTATACCTGCAGGATATGCGAGCTTTGCATGCAAAAGTGCCCATGGAAGAATACATCAAGTTCACTAGTCGTGGATATTTTACGATTCGTCGCACGGACAAATTTTGGTCTGGGATTATGTCAGACATGACGATAGAGCAGACTCTTATGCGATCCATGAAGACAACAGGAGGCATCGTGGACTTTGGGTATGGTTCAGCTTCAAAACATTTGTGAACAAATTGAAAACTTTTCCGGAGTATCTTGTTGCACAACCGAACAGCACATCGATATGAGGCCTTCGCGGATTTCTCGAGACAATTCCGACATTGAAAAACTGGACATGTGGCTCGCAGGTCACAATCCTTTTCCTCAACGAAAAGAATTGACGTCTATCGGGACAGGAGTTATCGCAAACAAGGACATTAATTGTCATCGTGCATACGGAATTGGTTGCAAGATGATGACCAAAATCGTCGGAGCAGATTTCGCATCCTTGTCGTTCAAGAGAAAGGATAAAGTGCTTCCCATATCGGCAGTAACTACCAGCATTAAAGTCGACTCGTCACCAGTTCCGATCAACCCACTGTTACTTTTTCAAAGAATGTGCATTGCTAAAAATTCCGAGACTGACCTGAAACATTTTCTGGCATACGAACTCGTTGTCGCTGTTCACCGAAGAAGGAATGCGGAAAGGAACAAAGTCATTATTATACAATGCCTTCGAACCTTTAACGGAAAATTTACAACATTCCAACAGACATCATTGCATAATCGACGGTGGATTTCTTCTGCACAAAGTTGTTTGGGGTCGAATCGAAACGTTTGACCTTATCTGCCAGAAATACGTCAGATACGTACAACAGCACTTCGAAGGAAAGGTTACAATCATATTCGATGGTTATCCGACTGATATGAGACTCGCAGGAACCAAAACTTCGGAAAGAGTACGACGTTCGAGAAAAAAACAATCGCCGGAGTTCACATTCGATGAAACAGCTACTCCAAAAGTTAGCCAGGAGAAGTTTCTTGCAAGGGACCAAAACAAGAACGCTCTGATACAAATGCTTTGCCGTTACTTTAAAACTACCGGGATAAAAGTGGAGCAGGCTTTTGAGGACGCGGATACTCTTATTGTGACCATAGCAATTCAAGAATCGTCGAGTCATGACTCCGTGGAAATCGTCGGCGAAGACATTGATCTTTTGGTTTTACTCGCCGGGCTTGCACAAGATAAAAATAATATATTTTTTCGCAAACCAGCAAAAGGAAATACGCCGGCAAAGTTGTACTCGCCGCACAGTTTCAAACACGACAAGTCAGTTCTGGAGAATATTCTTTTCATTCACGCTTTTAGTGGTTGCGACACGACATCATCTTTGTATAACATCGGAAAGTCGAAGTTCATTAACACTCTCGAGAAGAATCCAGAGCTACGGTCATCGGTGAAATTATTTAAAAAAGAAAAGGCCGATCCGGAGGTTCTAACTTGAGCGGGAGAGCAATTCCTTATCGCCCTGTATGGTGGTAATAAGCAGGAGAAGTCAATAAATATTTTGCGATTCCATCGCTTCGCAAAGTCAATGACTGCGAATAACATAAATCACCTCGCACTACTCCCGCCAACGAAAAGCGCTGTGCGTCATCACATTTTCCGGACATACCTACAAGTTCAAACCTGGCTCCGATTTTTCAAAGATCCACAAGGATGGGGCTTGGCGACAGACTAATCGAGGGCTCGAACCAATCACCAGCACCGCCGAACCCGCTCGGCCTGAACTATTAAAACTCATTTCCTGTAAATGTAAAGGGAATTGTGAAGCCTCCTGTGGGTGCAGAAAAGCAGGAATTAGTTGCTCGGTTATTTGCCTGCACTGCAGTGGGCAAACATGCAATAACGTCGCCAGAGTCGACATTTTGCTTCACGACGACGATGTTTGTAACGATGATGATGACGATGCTTTCAACGGATCAGCATCATTTCCAACATCTCAACAGACACAACAACTCGAAGAGTGTACGGAGGACGAAGACCTTCAGCCTGGACCATCCAAGCGAAAAAAGAAATGAAAAAAGTCCATCGTTCGTGTCTCGAGTGCACAAAAAATTAATCGACAAAAATCCCATGTGTTTTTTTATTCCATATACGTTTATTTTGTATTGAAAAAATTTCTTGAAAAACCTGTCATCCGTTTTAACGAGTGTGTTTGCATTTTTTTCATTACAAAAGTTTCTTGAGACAATCTTTTATTCATTTCAACGTGTGTTTTGTACTTTTTTTTCGCTCAAATGTACTGTACAACCTTTTTTTTACTGCATAAACAAATTATTTGTTAAATTAATTTCTTGCGTGTGATGCTTAATTTGTTGCTCTATTTGTTTATTTTATATCGCATGAATTCCCCTAACAATTTCCCATCCGATTCGACATTCAGATACAACCGAGCGAGCGGCTCGCTCGACGCTGAACATGGATTCACCGACTTTGCGGCGCGCTGGAGATCGTAATTTTTGTCCAAAATAAAAAAGTCCAAAAAGGAAATTGTAGGTCTGAATATGCTCTACTAGTTGCATTTCTTCAATTTTTTCGATATTGATGACCAAAAAAAAAAATAGCAAAAAACAAAAGTTTTGTCCTAAATTTTTGACTTTTTCGATCGATATCTCGATAACGATGCATGATGCGCTAAAAATGGTCAAGACTTAATTGTAGAGCACAAAAAAAGCTACAAAAAAGTTTCTCAGAAAAATTTTCGAATCTCATCGGATAGCCGAGTTATTGCCAAAAAACAAATTGTACCCCTTTTCAAGATGGCGGCGAAAACTCCTAGGAAATCTTGGTCGGAAAACTCAAGTTAAGCTTTGCTAGGTATCCCCCACAACATATAAAAACATTGGATTCCTTATTTCATTCTCTTTTTTTAATGTACGTAATGACTGGACTATGGAGAATTCCGTGGCGATGGTCGTGGATCGGCAGCAATGGAGTGGATCGAAAATGTCGAGGCCATGCAAAGGATGCACAACTGGCCAGACCCCTATTCCCTCGAAACAGAGCGTGTGCATCTCGCGGGTAGCGCGCGCGAGTGGTACAGAGCGAGGGCGAGCTCGCTAAGCACCTGGTCAGTGTTCAACGCGGCATTTTGGCAAATATTCTGCGTAGCCGAAAGTTCCGCCGCCAGATGGCAGAAAATGGTGCGACGCGTGCAAAATCGTGACGAACAATTAAGTGAATATTTTCACGCAAAGTCGCGATTGTGCATCGAAGTGGAGTTAGACTTAAGAGATATCAAAGAACAAATCCTCGACGGTCTACGGTCGCGCGAGCTGTGTGTGTCACTCCTGTCACGGCCTCACTATTCTATCGACGAGCTGTATCACGACCTTTTAGCGAACAGTCGGGCGCTGTTAATGCGGTCAGAACGCTTGCGAACTCGACGGGAGCCTTCACCGCAGGAGAAGCCCCGTCCACAAAAAATAGTGAGTGCCCACGAACACGGTGACACCGGGACATCGCCAACAGTGAATAAAAGTGCTCCGCGAACAGTGAGCGCGACTGAGAAAATCAGAGTAGGCCACCCTCCGCCGCGTAACGCCGACGGTGAGCCCCGGTGTTTCAATTGCAACGGGCACGGACATATCACGCTGGACTACCCGGAAGCCCGAAGAATTGAACGGTGTAAAAAATGCCGAGCAATGGGCCATACCCGCAAAAATTGCGGCACCGAGCCCCGCGAAGCGCAAATGCGCTCATTGAGCCTAGACGCAGAAGTGCATTCAGTGGACAAATATATAAAAACAGTAACAATCGGGTCAAGTAAAGTATAAGCGCTAATAGACCCCAGTAGTTCCGAGTGCACGGTGAAATCGACGCGCGTCCTTATGGACGGACTGAAACTAATACCGACGGTGAGCACGCTCAAACCGTTTGGCCCGCCGCATTACACGGATACCTACAGATCCCCTTGGCGAAGGAAGCGCGACACCAGACAGCGATCATCACCCCGGACGAGACCGCAGAGTTTACGCGAATGGTCTTTAGCCTCGTGAATGGGCCGGCCTACTTTTCAAAGGCCATGCATCGCGCGCTTGGCCCTTCACGCAATAGTATAGTGTTATACTATTTGGACGATATTTTCATTCCAGGACGGGATTGGCCGGACCTGCGGGAGCGTCTCATTAAAACATTAACAGCGCTGCGAGGAGCGGGGTTTACCATCAAACTGGCCAAATATCAGTTCCTCAAGAAGGAAGTCACGTACCTGAGGTACGAGATAAATGAACGAGGCATCAAACCAGGAGCGTCAAAGGTTGCGGGCGATCACCGAGTATCCGGAACCTAGGAACGCAACAGAGCTGCGGCGGTTCCTTGGGATGGTCGGATTTTTTCAGAAATTCATTCCGCAGTTCGCGCAGGTAGCAACGCCGTTGCATGCGCTGCTGAGGCCCAACACATTGTATATATGGAGCAAGTAAGCTCGACGGTCCTTTCAACGGCTGATGGACGCCCTGTCGAGTAAGCCGACCTTGCGGCCGTTCGATCAAACGAAGGAAACCCAGCTGCACACGGAGGCGAGCGCGGAGGGTCTTGGAGCGTTATTGCTGCAACGCGCGGACTCCTGCCCATGGCAGCTGGTGTACGCCATCAGCCGTCGGACGAGCGACCCGGAGAAACATGGTCATTCGAGCACACAGGAGCTTCTCGCGCTCGTGTGGGCAGTCAGCCGATTGTGACCTCTGTTGTTAAATATCGGATTTGAAGTTGTTAGAGATTGTCAAGCGCTCGTACATTTCAGTACGACACGGACGACGGACCTGCAAGTGGTACGGTGGGTCTGCGCCCTAACGGAATTTAACTTCAGCATCGAGCACAGACCGGGCGACCGGTTAGCCCACGTCAATGCTCTGACAAGAGGACCTTACAGGCTGTCTCTCACGGATGTTGATAAGTATCAGATATGTTGTAGAGGGACCTACCCTGAGTCCCTGAGTAAAGGGATTTTATACAACGCTCGTTAGTTTCCGAGAAAAAACATTCGAAAGTTTAGCTTGTAGTTACGATAACGGTACGGTTGCACCGTTGTCGAACCAGCGGGCGTGGCCCAGTGGGCAAGGTTGCCGGCTCTGACGCATAAGGTCCAGGGTTCGAGTCCCGTGATGGCGTTTTTTTTCACAAAATATAAATAAATTCGATGGATGATGCAAAACCGTCTAATTTTTTTCTTATTATTTTATTTTTTATTATTTAAAAAATTGTATTATTCATTTTTTTTAATTTTCACTTTGCGTTTTTTTAAAATTATTTATCATTTTATTTTTCACGCAGAAAAAAAAGAGAGGAAGAAATTATAACATCTTTCACAAGAAACTGCAGTTTATTATTTTTCATTACAATATGAATTTTGAAATGGTCGGGCCGTTATTTCAAATACTCCAGCCGGGTTCGCTACCTGCGTTCCTCATCTCCACTTGTACCCTATCCCTAACGTTTTACGATCACATCTTTGTAGACAAGAAGAAGGCATGTACATGCAGTATTAAAGTTATACCGCCCAAGTGCACGCCGATTTGCCAACCGTGCGATGTATATTTTTACCGGCAACCCGAAATTTTCACAAAAAAAATACAAAATGGTCCCGATTTGTTAAAAAAATAACAGAGAAATTGTGTCAAGGGAAGATTCCATACAAATTCATTCTTTGATTCTTCATCAATTAAGCGCACCTGCTTTCGCGCCAATGATTAAATATGCGTGGTTTGCATCGAAGTTAATTGGGGAAAGACCGCTCTTTTTAAATATCAATCAAGTATGATTTCCAATAACGCTGCTCAAAACTCCGTGCGCCTGCGGGCCATAGCTTTTATACAATGTGCGCGTTGCTCTTTGGTCTCGTGTTTTGCTTGCTTTTACGACAAATACCACCCGCAATATTGTTCTAATGTAACAAGTGACCACAGGGATAGCGAGTAAGAAAAACCTCTATATTGTAATGAAAAATAATAAACTGCCGTTTCTTGTGAAAGATGTAATAATTTCTTCCTCTTTTTTTTGTGCGTGAAAATAAAATAATAAATCATTTTTAAAAAATGGAAAGTGACAAATTAAACAAATGAATAAAAAAATAAAATAAATCAATAAAATAACAAATAATTAGACTATTTTGCACCATCCATCGAATTTATTTATATTTTGTGAAAAAAAACGCCATCACGGGACTCGAACCCTGGACCTCGAGCGTCAGAGCCGGGAACCTTGCCCACTGGGCCACGCCCGCTGGTTCGACAAAGGTGCAGCCGTACCGGTATCATAGTTACGAGGTAAGCGTTCGAACGTTTTTTTCGAAAACTAAAGAGCGTTGTATAAAATCCCTTTACTCAGGTACTCAGGGTAGGTCCCTCTCCAACATATCTGAGACTTATCAAAATCCGTGAGTGACAACCTGTAAGGTCCCCTTGTGAGTAGAGCCCCGGTTACGGAGGCAGCGGCAAGCGAGGGGCACGCGCACGTACCCGGACAATACGTACTGGTGTCGGAAGCGGAGGAGGTGCTACACCACCAGTATGCCGACAGCGAGATGCGAACGCGAAAGGAGATCCTGCTGAAACCGGAATCAACACGAACCACCAGCGAGAAGGAGCGGGTACGCGATTACCTGCTGAGGGATGGCCTGCTCCATAAGCGAAGTGAAGGCCGAGAACCTTTCGTGGCACCGAGGACGATGAGGAAAGGACTCTTGGTACGATACCATGAGCTGCGGAGTCACCCGGGCGTAGATCGAGCGAATGCGCTATTGAGGAACAACTACTACTTCTCGGGGATGCGGCGCTACGCGAGGGCTCACATCAACGCATGTATCGTGTGGGCAATCTCGTCGGCCAGACGTGGGATGCCGACGGGCGAGCTCCACCCGATAGCTCCAGGAAACCGACCGTTTGCATTGATTCACGTGGATCACATAGGACCACACATGACGACACGGTCGGGCAATAAATATATATTGGTAATCGTCGATAATCTGACGAAGTACATTTTATTACAGGCCACCCGGGATACGAATACACGCGGGGTTATGCGAGCTCTTGAGAGCCTCGTGAACCACTTTGAGGCGCCGGAGCGGATCGTGAGCAACAGAGGCACGTGCTTCACAGCAAAACCTTTCGCGGAGTTCTGCGAGCGGCACGGGATACGGCATACACTCAACTCGCCCCGACGCCCGCAGGCGAACGAGCAAGTCGAGCGCGTCAACAGCACCCTCGCAGCAGCGCTAACTGCCAGCCTCGAGGACGACGCAGGGCGGGATTGGGACCGCCGCCTCCGAAAAGTCCAGCGTGACCTGAACGACACCCAGAACGCGGCCACAAAGAAGAGCCCGTTCGAGCTCTTGTACGGCTACACGGCACGACAAGAAGAAGGTCCACTGCGAGATCTACTAGACCCGGGACAGCACTATACCCCGCCCACGGAACTGCAGGAGGCAGCGCGGGAGGATATACGGTCTGCGCAGCAGGAGGCGAAGCGCAGATACGACCGAGGACGCACTAAAAAACCCCGAGTTCGCCATAGGGACCTCGTGTATATGAGCGCGCCTCCCGTCAACACAGGAGAAAGTCGCAAGCTGCCGCGATGGTATCGAGGGCCACTCACAATCAATCAACGCCTGCTGGGGGACACCCACCGCGTGGCCGAACTGAGAAGCCGCGAGTCACCGATATGCTACCACCGCGCACGCGTCTCAAATACGTGGGTGGCAGCCGTATCATGATGCCAGCGACGACCGACGCCGAGGTTTCAGACGGAGGAACCGAACCCTCTGGACCGAATACAGCCGAGCAGCCAGTGCACAGAGCGCCCGCGGCGTGAAAGGCGGCTTCCCGAAGGCCTACGAGACTACGACACCCAACCCTAACCCGCGTGGACGAGCGTAGCATCAGGATGATCGAGTGTGAGAACAAAGCCGTGCCAACCGCCAGAATGGTAGAGGAGAGGGAGGACGAGAGTAGTGTGAGGAACCGGCGGGCGCAAGGGCGGAGCGATAAGCCCGCGGCCGTTTCTTCTGCGACGTCGAGCGAGATAGACGTGAGATGAGCCCTGCGAACCTGCAAATAAAAGAAAGTAAACTAATAGCGTTACGGGGGGGGGGGGGGGAGGGCACGCGCGCGAGAGCTCACCGTACGCGCCCTATTATTGCGACATGATCAAGTACACGAACGGTTAATTACATTGTTACCTTTTTAGCTATATTTATTTAAAATTACCTGCTCCGTTCAGTAACCGCCGAGTTTCCCTCCCCTTCCCTAGTCCGCGGATACGTTCGATCATCCGACGAAAAAACAATAGATTGAGCGCGCAGTGATACTCCAAAAGGACGGACAAACGGTGGAGTATTATCAAAGTAATGTTAATTATTTTATTTAAATGATTTTTATAAATAATTATCAAAAGGATTTTTATTTTTAAATTGGTTTTGAATTGTTCTTTTTTTGTATATTTTTTTAAAATTGTTATGTTCATTGTTTAATTTGAATGATTTTTATAAATTGTTATTGAAACGATTTTTTTTAAATTGCTATGATATTAAAAATTGTAAATTGTCATAACTTTAATAATGATCAAAAATAGATATTTTAATAATTTGTCAAAATTGTTATGCTAATTATTTTATTGTAATGATGTTTATAAATTATTATTGAAAGGATTTTTTTTATGGTTATAATTGTAAAGAATTATTGAATTTAATTATTATTAACAATTATGATAATTTGAAATTGCTTTTAATTGTTATTATTGTGACAAATTTTTTAAACTGTTATTTGGTTGAATTTTTTCAATTGCTATTACTTGAATTATTTTATAAAATTATTATTTAGATAATTGTTTTTAAGTGTTATTTTAATAATGAAGTGTTATAATTCGACGTGTTCGTTATTCGAATTTGCCGCGCGAAAAGTCGTTGAGAGACTTTTCGATTTGCCACGTAAATGATAGAGCCACCAACAGGGCGCAGATTTGTAAGAGAGGGCGTTGACTACAATATCCGTAAAAGGAGAAATCCGGATCGAAGGAGAACGTTGAAGAGAGCTCTCATTACTCGTGGAGAGAGCGGACGTGTCACCGAATCACGACAAGACATTTTCGGTCCGCAATGCCGTGGTTCATTCGAGTGGCCATCTTCGACACATCGAGCCATTATCAACATCATGAATATACATCGGATTGCTGGAGATCGAGGACCGAAGCCACGAACATCTGGAGGATCATCAACGGTGCACGTCTTCGCCACCGCGACCTCGAGACAGAAATCATCCATCACACGTGTGATGCATCGAGACGCACCGGGTGACGACCACGTTGAAGGGAAGACCGGTAACGCACATGGTATCAGAGGAGGGTGAGTACCGCGACTCCATCGAGTGTTACGTGATCGCGCCAATATCGCGGAAAAAATGGGGTTGACACGAAATTGTCAAGAAGAACAGACCTAAAATTGTGCGCGTAACGTATCGCGACCGACCCCGTAAATTCGAGTGGCCATCTTGGCAAGATTTAGCCCGATCGTGCGCGAACATTCGAATATAACGGTCGACGTCGTTTGAACGGCCATCTTTGAAACGTAATTTCACCGGATCGTGTCTGGACATTCGCGTATACCGGTCGACCCCGTGAATTCGAATGGCCATCTTGGCAAGATTTAGCCCGATCATGCGCGAACATTCGAATATAACGGTCGACGACGTTTGAGCGGCCACCTTGACCACGTTCTGTCGAGCCTCCATGAACGTTCGATTAGGTGCATATTCATAGAACGAGGCATGGGAGAAAGAGTATAACATGTCGAATTTATGTTGCTATGCGAGAGACGATTGACTTAATTGAATTTTTATCATTCATTTTAACTTCCGGATTTGGGATGGCGAATTTATCGGCGAAATGTGACTGTTATAATTTATGTCAAAAGAATGCGAGAGATGGCAGACAAGGCTGAATTGTTATAATTTATTCTGAAAAATGAGATGGGAGAATGAATTGCCTTTTTATAATTTTAGTTAAAGTTGAAGAGATGGGAGAAAGAAATGAATTGTTATAATTTACTAAAGAATTTGAGCGATGGGAGAACGAATATAACTTTTACTGTGATTTCTATAATTTATTATGTTCATGTGAGAGATGGGAGAAAACATATCGTTGTTATAATTTATGCTGAAGTAATGTGTATCAAATTGTCGGTCCAAGCTGAATGTGTCGAAGAGAGGGGAAAAATATGGAGTAGTGAATAAACACTCATGTGATTTTATCGGGCCGACAAAGAACGACGTTCCAAATTATTTAGTCGTCGACTCGGTGGTGAAGCGACGGAATGTATTCGCTGCCTACGTGGTGAGCGGACGGGAAGAGTTCATGACAATGATTATTTGAAATTGTCATTATTTTAATGGAAATTACTTTTGTTGTTTTTGTATGGGTCTCTGAAAAACTCTGTAGGCTCTCCGGAGGGCTCCGAGCGCCTTCGATAAGCTCCGTAGGCTCTCCGGAGCGCCTTTGATAAGCTCTGTGGCTCTCCGGAGGGCTCCGAGCGCCTTCGATAAGCTCTGTAGGCTCTCCGGAGCGCCTTCGATAAGCTCCGTAGGCTCTCCAGAGGGCTCCGAACGCCTTCGACAAGCTCCGTAGGCTCTCTGAAGGGTTCCGAGCGCCTGCAATAAGCTCCGTAGGCTTTCCAAAGGGCTCCGAAGGCCTTCGATAAGCTCCGTTGGTCTCTGTGGCAGCCTCATGAGGTTCCGCAACACACTTTTTTCAATTTAAAAAAAAATAATTCTTTTAATAATTATATTTTTTAATCATTATACTTTTAATCTTTTATTCATGCGAAAGGTCTGCAGAGGCTGTAGGAGGCCTTCTAAAGCCCTGGGGAGGCCTTCTAAAGCCCTGCGGAGCCTTTGGATAAACATAATATGAATGCTATTGACATTTATATTAAAGCATAATAAATAAATTACTAATAACAAGAGCAGATCTACTTACCACTGTGCAGCTTGGATTTTTGTAGTTGAAGCTCCGACTCTTGACGTTTTTCCAACTTTTTTCTAGCTTGATAATTATAGTACGTTGATATTCCGCAACTTATTCTTTAAGTTATTGCTCGAACCGACAGAAGGCCGGCGAAGTCTATACTCCCGCTGATACTCCGCACTCATTTTCCTTTTTTTTTTTCTTGGAATTCCGGACGTCGAAGGAGCAGTATCGGCACATGGGTGAGCCCGTTGCTCATCGCTTTGTCTTTGACATTCTATGTCCGGTGGAGTGTCGGATGAACCTGAAAAGAATATGGAATCAATTAATATTGATATTGTTATTTTTGAGGCTCCCATGGCTGTTTATATTATTACACAGCGAAGTGGCTTCTAGACGAAGCCCGTGTTGTATTTAAGTATTATGCCGATGTTCCACAAACAGTACAGTCCATCATCAAGGCTGAGCGCTCTAATACCGAAGGTTTCGTGTCTCATGCTTTGGTATCACAGCGCTCAGCCCAGATGTAGACGGTAACGTTTGCGAAACGTTAGCATAACACTGAAATACAATACGGCTTCCATCGGGAAGCCACGTCGCTTTGTAATAAAATTAAACGTATATAACACAGAGGGAATAAGAAGTATTCACTTCAACAATGCAATGAAAATTTTGTTAATATATTTTTTAATTATTTAGTACTATAATTTTTCTTTTATGTAACAAAATTGAGCGCAGTTAAACAAAGAAATATGAAGGAGACATACCTGTACGTGCTTTGAAGGGTCGATCCGTTTCATGACCATCGGCCATGTTTAACCTCACATCACGTAGCTTTTTGTTGTACACTATTTGTGTACATTATTTAATATCCACAATATTGATTATTTAATACACAAGAGCGCTCACACAGCCCTTTTTTACACACAAAAGTACGTAAAAATATAGCTTTATTTTTGTTTAAAACACTCGATATTTTCGCGTTTGGGTTTCTCTCGTACGTACCGGTTGCGACTAACGCATGGTGGCGCCACGCTGTCGAGAAACCCGACGCGTTACGCGTCGGCTTTCTTTACTTTCTCTGCAACTACAAACGATAAATACGGAACTACAAACAACTACAAACGTTTTAGACCCGCGGGCGTCGTTTGTAAATAGTTACTAACGTTTTTACTACAAACGCACATTTCCTTCTCAAATTGCTGAAAAATTATTGTCAGGTGACTCTATCGTTTGTAGTTACTTTCTCCGGAGCTACAAACGATTTAGCATCGTGGGAGTCGTTTGTAGTAACCTACTTTAATACTACGAACTAAAATTTCCATCTTAAATTGCTGACAAATTATTTTCGGGCGATTTTCTGGTTTGCATTTACTTTCTCTGCAACCACAAACGGTTAAAACGGAAGTACAAATAACTACAAACGTTTTATAAGCTCGGGCGTCGTTTCTTTAAACCTATTTTACTACTACGCACGATAATATCCTGCCAAAATCATTTTCAGGTGATTTCCACGTTTGTACTTACTTTCTCCGCAACTACAAACGAGTTAGAATCGCGGGCGTCGTTTGTAGTAACCGAATTTATTACTACAAACGAACATTTCCATCTCAAATTGCTGAAAAATTGTTTTCAGGTGATGTCCTCGTTTGTATTTACTTTCTCTGCAGCTACAAACGATTAAGACGGAAATATACACAACTATAAACGTTTTCGAGGCCCAGGTGTCGTTTGTAGTTACCTAGTTTACTACTACAAACGAACGTATCCTTCCAAAATCGTGGAAAACCTGATTACAGACGATTTTCTCGTTTGTATTTACTTTCTCTGCAACTACAAACGATTACAACGTAAGTACTAGGTGCGCAACCAAGTTCCCGGGGTTCTCAGATGGATGGCGCTAGCGACAAATGTAGATGGCATACAGGTCTGAAATTGGATGTCTTTATAGCTTCAGCATCTGTTAAGAATACCCAGTCGTAATATAAACAAATATCGCTACACAACGACCTTTTTTCTAACCTCGAAAATGTCAAAGTTTGTGCCAAATAAACAGCATTTGCGGGAAGCATTGCTTTTCTGCTTCAACCTAAAAAAAACAGCAGCTTAAGCACGTCGGTTACTTGAGGAGGCCTACGGCGAACATATATCATCGAAAACAACGTGTAAAGATTGGTTCAAGCGGCTCAGAAGTGGCGATTTTGAGACTGGCGACAAGGAGCACTCGGGAAGACCGCAAACATTTGCGGACGCCGATCTGCAAGCGATATTGGATGAAGATGACACTCAAACAGAAGATCAACTTGCCGAGGCATTAAATGTGACTCAGCAATGTATTTCGAAACATTTGCACCGCATTGGAAAAATTGGTAAGGAAGGAAAGTGGGTGCCGCATGAGTTGACTGAGAGACGAATGGAAAATCGAAGAGCCACTTCCGAAATTTTGCTTTTGCGGCAGAACAGAAAGAGTTTTCTGCATCGAATTGTTACTGACGATGAAAGATGGATATATTTTGAGAATCCCAAACGCAGAAAATCGTGGCTTTCACTTGGCAACGCGTCAACATCGACGGCACGGCCAAGTCGCTTCGGAAAAAAGACAATGCTCTGCGTTTGGTGGGACCAGAAAGGAATCGTGTACTATGAGCTGCCGAAACCGGGCGAAACTGTCAATGGGCATCGCTACCGACAGCAACTAATCAATTTGAACCACGCATTGCTCGAAAAACGGCCAGAATGGGACACGAGACACGAACGTGTGATATTGCAGCACGACAACGCTCCGTGCCATCGCAATTCCATCGTCCAGGACATCATAAAAGCACTGAAAGGGGATCTGCTACCGCACCCGCCGTATTCGCCAGACCTAGCCCTTTCAGACTATCACTTGTCCCGGTCTATGGCGCATGACTTGGGTGAGCTACACTTGGCCAATTACGATGCAGTACAAAATTGGTTAGACGAATGGTTTCAGTCCAACGACGCGTCTTTTTACTGTCGCGGTATTTATGTATTGCCAGCGAGGTGGCAAAAATGTGTAAATAGCGAGGGACAATACTTCGAATGAACCATTTTTTCTATTTGTCTTGAAATTTTCGATTTTTTATTGGTAAAAAAAACTCGGAAACTTAGTTGCGCACCTAGTGCACACAACTACAAACGTTTTGGAAGCCCGAACGTTGTTTGTAGTTATGTTTCTGCACCAGCCAATCAGATGTTTTATTTAATCGGCCGGTCAAATAAAAGACCGGGAGGATGATGTGCCAAATGGGGTTGACGTTGTATCCACCATCTCTGTTTAGATTGTGCGGATGTTTTCACATTTCCAAGCCTTCTCGGTGTTTCCTGGAAAAATAGCTATTTGGTGGGGCCAGACTTTGGGCTTTGTCGAACTGAATGGCATGACCAGTCTACGTGCAATGTTCGGCCAGGGCTGATTGTCCAATGTGGCCATATTCGATACACCGTTGATGTTCTTTGATCCGTGTACTGATCTTCCTCCCGGTTTCTCCTATGTACACTTCACCGCATGAGCAGGATATCTTGTACACTCCTGGTGCACTTAATGGTGGTCTTTGGTCTTTTGCACTCGGAACCACTTGTGTTAGCTTCTTCTAAGGTTTGAAGATAACTCGCACATTGTGTTTTCCAAGGACCCTACCTATGCGATCGGTTATGCCCTGAAGGTATGGAAGGGAAGTTGTTGGTATTTGTCCTTCATTCTCCCTTTCAGGCGCTGTTACCGTTTTCGGATCAGCTATTTTTCTTTATAGATGTTTGGTCGTTCTTTCGATGTTGCCTGGTTGTAGCCATTATGTCCTAAAACTTTTCGTAGGTGTTCTAGTTCATCCTCCAGAGAGTCCGGTTCGGAGAACGCTAGAACTCTGTAGACCAAAGAGCTTACAACCGATTGTTTTTGGGAGAGGTGGTGATGGGACGTAGCGTGGAAATATCTATCCGTGTGCGTCAGCTTCTGGTAAACTTTATGGCCCAAAGTGCCATCGTTTTTCCGTTGAACTAGTACGTCCAGAAAAAGAATTTGATTGTCCTGTTCTATCTCCATGGTGAATTGTATATTGGGGTGCTGGGAGTTGAGGAAGGTGAATGATTGAGTTTTTCTTTGCCGTGGCTCCAAGTGACGAATGTGATATCAACATATCGGAACCAGGTGGCGGGTTTGAGAGGTGCTTCTGGCAGAATTCTGTTCTCGAAGTTCTCCAAAAAGATGTTGGCGATCATAGGGGAAATAGGGAAACCCATGGCTGCGCCTGAAGTTTGTTCATCAAACTGACATTGGAATTGGAAATCAGTAGAGTTTACGCAGTGTTCTATGAGGGGTAATAAGTTAGGGGCAACTTTTTGGGATTTTGTAACTGTGCCTAGGGTTTCATGGACTGGGACGTTTGTAAACAGCAATACAACATCGAAACTCACTAAAATGTCTTCTGGTTATACCTTGATGGGCTGGATCTTGTTCACGAAATCCCGGGAGTTTTAGATATGGGTGTTTTTCAGGCCTACAAGTTCCTGCAAGGGTTTGCGGAGAAAACGTGCCAATTGATATTCAGGGCTGCCTATGTTGCTGACGATGGACCTTAGTGGAATGTTGTTGTTGTGTATTTTTGGCAGACCGTAAAGCCTGGATGGTAGGGACTCCTTGGGTGTGAGGACTTTGATAAGGTTCTCCCATAGACCAGCCTTCTTTAGAAGTGTTGTTGTTTTCTTTTCTACACTTGATGTTTTGGGCCTCGTGGCAGTTTCTTGTACGTGTTGGTGTCCTCGAGCAGGTTTACAATTTTACTGCAGTAGTTCGTTCTGTCCATGATGACAGTAGCATTCCCTTTATCAGCTGGTGGTATTAAGATGTCCTTGTTTTTCTTCAAATTTTGAAGAACAAGGTCTTCTTCCTTTGTGGTGTTCTGCTGAGGGGGTTTAGCTTTGTGTAGAATATTGGTTATCCGTTTCCTGATGTCGTTGCTAGTATCAGGTGGGATATGGGAGATGGCACTTTCCACCTTTCCAATGATTTCTCTGATCGGAATGTCTATTGGTGTGATGGCGAAATTGTACCCTTTTGCGAGGACTGATGTTTCAGCTGCGGAGAGTGGGTGGTTGCTTAGGTTTTTTACTGTGTGGGTTAGGATGGGTTGTTTCGTCTGTGGACATAGCTTCCTGAATTTCTGTATTTGATTCTTGAACCTCAGGTCTGCACAGTAAAGGGCTCGTTCGTGGGTGACACGGTCAAGATCTTCCGACAGTTGTGGTTCCAAAGAGTCAGACAGGCGTACGTGAAGTTTCAGAAGTTTTTGGGAACTTTGGTCCAAAAGCTTTTTGGTGACATATTCTCTGCTTTACCAGTCTCAGCGAGGCCTGGTGGAGGATACGCTCGGCTTCTTTTGATGGAAAGGGGTTTATTGATTGAAAATATTTTGGTACCACCTGATCGCCACCGCACATTTTTAGGAATGTTAACGAGCACAGTTGGATGTGCAGAGTTTTCCTGAGTTTGGAAAAGGTGTTAACAGAACCCAAAATAGCCTCTCCGTGTAGGCGTCTTATTTTAGTTTAAGGTTTTTACGGCTCTTTATGTAATTCGAAGAGTATGTGGCTTCCGGATGGAGGCCGTATTGAGAATCCGCCTTGTGCCGACGTTTCGCAAATGTTTCAGTCTGTATAATCAGGGCTAAGAGCTCCGACACTGAAGCCCCCGTGTCTCAGGTATTCCTTATATAGTTGCAGTCATCGTTCCAGATCACTGCACTAGCCAATCAGATGTTTTAATTGATCGGCCGGTAAATTAAAAAATACCGGTCAATTAAAATATATATAAGGAATACCCGAGTCACGGGAGCTTCAGTATCGGAGCTTTCAGCCCTGATGATGCAGACTGTAACGTTTGCGAAACGTCGGCGCAACGCTGATTATCACAACACGGCCTCCATCCGGAAGCCACATACTCTTTGAATTCACTGTATCGTTGCTCCTACACATTGTACTCTTCCACCGAATTGATGAGTATGGCTTGTTCTCGTAGTCTTTGTTCTAACACGATGCTACACATATTTATAAGTTTAAAAAAATTATTGAAAGTTGTTGACTGCTCCACTGAAAGTGTCAAAACTTCCGAGCAGCAATCGGAACGTTCGACAATTCGAAGAAAAATTTATTTTTCCTCTTTACCATTAACTGATTATCTTACAAGTTCAACAGCCCCCCTCTCAGGCTTTTTTGTACCGCCATTCGTATAGCATCGGGGGTAGAGCAGAAAAGAAAAAGCGCGATCAATGTGGGATCCGTGAGAGATTTTACGAGTTTTCAAGGACGGGCCGTGTTGCTGACTGACATCAAACGCCATTCAATATCTAGACCGAATATGCAACACGGTGTCAGAGGCGTGAGTGAGAGAGACATACTATATATATATAGCGGACGCCTGTGCTCAAGTCGTGCATGCATAGCAATCCGGAACTCCAAAATACTGAGATGCTCGTTATAAGAAGCCACGTTTATGGGTCTCCATACATTGTTTCCAAACGTGGTTTTATGGAGATTGTAAAAGTAAAAACTTGTGATGAGTCTTAGCAGGTCAGCCTTTGCCTCGATGATGAAGGGTCACTTTTTTACAGTGCATTAACACCCTTGCCAACAGTCGAGAAAGAAAAAACACTGAGAAAAATCTTTCGCTGGTCCTTAGCGTGAATGCGATATCTTCAAAGACGATTTCCCCCTACACATTCCCCTATTTCCTACAGGCTGAGGATAAAAACCGTTTGCATATCTTACCGTTGAAGTATGGAAAAATTCGAGCAATACCATCCCTGCCATTCCGCAATCCAATGGAGATCCAAAAATCGAAATCGTACGAAGAATCGGGACACAATTTTCCCCATTTTAGTCTCCAACCTACGAAACGTGATTCTAAAATGAAAGAAATGTAGAAAAAAAAGAAAAGTGCAATAATAGCTGATCAAATCCGTGAAGTAAGACGACGACAACGAAAAAGACGATATAGATGTAGACGATCTGAAGAGTAATACAGAATCGGTATATTCCGCGTATGAAAGTGGATCTGATGGTGAATACCACGATGTGCAGTAAAATAGAATGGACATGCTTGAAATTTATCTTCTTAACGAAAACTCCAACTACTGCGTGAATTATTTTTATTTCACGACAAATGGCCGAGCAAAGTATTGGACTTCGTGCTATTTCCACGCACGGGGAGCATTTCGAGAACCTATAAGAGTGTGTCGTCACTACCGCGAACGGTATGCTGGGATGAGGGGAATTTTCTGCAACGACTGTCGAGATCCGCTGCACCAAATAATTCCACCCGACATGTGTACCACCTGCATAAATGTATACCGAGCTAATGTAAGTATTCCCATTCAACTTCAGTATCATTGTAAATAATGTCAATGTGTCACATAGATTAATAAGAAAAAAAATGCATGGTAAATATTCGGAAGTGGGGATCCTGCTAGAATCAGGCTAATTTATGTTTAGGTTTGTTCGCGGTTGTTTGCGGTTGTTTGATGACGCTGAAGCTGGCAGACAGACCTAGCAGACGCGCGCCGCCCGAACCCAGTACATTTCAAGCGTGACTGCACGCGGTCGGGTCGTAGCGCAGTAAGGCAGCGTAGGGCCTACCCCTACCGCGTACCCGCGCGTGAAAGAGCCGAATCTATCTGACTAGCGAAAATAATGTTTTTTTTGGTCCTTAACAATAGCCGTCACCGGGTTGAATCATAAGTCGATCGTTTCGTGTATTCATATAGAATACGCACGTAAATCGTCAAGTCGCTGTTGTCATGCGTGTTGACGGCAATACCTGAAATACCTGAAATACCTGAAAACAAAAATTTCGTTCGCGTACGGCGTACTCGAATCGCGGATTAATATTTATTTTTGTTAATCAACAAAAGCCGTGACCGGGATGAAACAGGGGGAGATCGATTCGACCAATTATATAGAACAAGCACGTAAATAGAAAAAGTCGCTACTGTCATGTGTGTTCGCAGCAGACGGCCTTTTTTTAAATTTTTCTTGCGAGGCCGGTGGCGCCATTCACGAAAAACAATTTTTTAATTAATCAACAAAAGTCGTCACCGGGATAAATCACATGTCAATCGATTCGTCTTATTATAAAGAATAAGCAGCTAAACAAAAAAGTAGCTGCTGTCATGCAGGTTGACAGCAGACGACCTTTTGTGAATTTTGTCGTGCGGCCAGCACGGCCGTAATAACGGATAACTATTTATTTTTGTTAATCAACAAAAGCCGTCACCGGGATAAAACGTAGGTGGATCGATCCGACCAATTAAATAGAACAAGCACGTAAATAGAACAAGTCGCTACTGTCATGCGTGTTGACGACAGACGGCCTTTTTTAAAATGTTTCGTGCGAAGACGGAGGCGCGATTCGTGAAAAACAATTTTTTAAATAATCAACAAAACTCGTCACCGGGATAAATCATAGGTCAATCGATTTGTCTTGTTATACAGAGTAGGCAGCTGAGTCGAAAAAGTAGCTGCTGTCATGCAGGTTGACAGCCGAAGACCTTTTGTGAATTTTATCGTGCGGCCAGCACGGCCCAAATCGCGGATAGCTATTTCTTTTTGTTAATCAACAAAAGCCGTCACCGGGATGGAACATAGGGGGATCAATTCGGCTAATTATATAGAACAAGCACGTAAATAGAAAAAGTCGCTACTGTCATGCGTGTTGGCAGCAGACGGCCTTTTTTGAAATTTTTCGTGCACGGACGTTGGGGCGATTCGCGAAAAACAATTTTTTAAATAATCAACAAAAGTCGTCACCAGAATAAATTACAGGTCAATCGATTCGTCTCATTATACAGAGTAAGCAGCTAAGTCGACAAAGTAGCTGCTGTCATGCCGGTTGACAGCAGACGAGCTTTTGTGAATGTTATCGTGCGGCTAGCACGGCCCGAATCGCGGAAAACTATTTATTTTTGTTAATCAACAAAAGCCGTCACCGGGATGGAACATAGGGAGATCGATTCGGCTAATTATATCGAACAAGCACGTAAATAGAAAAAGTCGCTACTGTCATGCGTGTTGGCAGCAGACGGCCTTTTTTTGAAATTTTTCGTGCGAGGACGAAGGCGCGATTCGCGAAAAACAATTTTTCAATTAATCAACAAAAGTCGTCACCGGGATAAATCACATGTCGATCGATTCGACTTATTATAAAGAATAAGCCGCTAAATAAAAAAAGTAGCTGCTGTCATGCAGGTTGACAGCAGACGACCTTTTGTGAATTTTGTCGTGCGGCCAGCACGGCCGTAATCACGGATAACTATTTATTTTTGTTAATCAACAAAAGCCGTCACCGGGATAAAACGTAGGCGGACCGATGCGACCAATTAAATAGAACAAGCACGTAAATAGAACAAGTCGCTACTGTCATGCGTGTTGACGACAGACGGCCTTTTTTAAAATGTTTCGTGCGAGGACGGAGGCGTGATTCGCGAAAAACAATTTTTTAAATAATCAACAAAACTCGTCACCGGGATAAATCATAGGTCAATCGATTCGTCGTGTTATACAGAGTAAGCAGCTGGGTCGAAAAAGTAGCTGCTGTCATGCAGGTTGACAGCAGACGACCTTTTGTGAATTTTATCGTGCGGCCAGCACGGCCCAAATCGCGGATAACTATTTCTTTTTGTTAATCAACAAAAGCCGTCACCGGGATGGAACATAGGGGGATCAATTCGGCTAATTATATAGAACAAGCACGTAAATAGAAAAAGTCGCTACTGTCATGCGTGTTGGCAGCAGACGGCCTTTTTTTGAAATTTTTCGTGCGCGGACGGTGGCGCGATTCGCGAAAAACAATTTTTTTAATAATCAACAAAAGTCGTCACCGGGATAAATCACAGATCAATCGATTCGTCTTCTTACACAGAGTAAGCAGCTGAGTCGAAAAAGTAGCTGCTGTCATGCAGGGTGACAGCAGATGACCTTTTGTGAATTTTATCGTACGGCTAGGATGCCCGATTCGCGGATAACTATTTATTTTTGTTAAACAAATAATGTTTTTTTTTTGGTCCTCAACAATAGCCGTCACGGGGTTGAATCATAAGTCGATCGTTTTGTGTATTCATATAGAGGACGCACGTAAATCGTCAAGTCGCTGTTGTCATGCGTGTTGACGGCAAACGACTTTAAACAAAAATTTCGTTCGCGTACGGCGTACTCGAATCACGGATTAATATTTATTTTTGTTAATCAACAAAAGCTTCACCGAGATGAAACATAAGGGGATCGATTCGGCCCATATTATAAAATAAGCAAGTGGTTTTAAAAAGTCACTGCTGTCATGTAGGTTAGTAGCAGACGGCCCTTTATCAGTTTTATCGCAGGAGCAGCGCAGCCTGTTTGACGGATAACTATTTTTTCTTGTTAATTAACAAAAGCCGTCACCAAAACAAATTATAGGTCGTTCGATTCATCTCGGCATAACGAATTAAGCATAAAATTCGAAAAGTCAGTTTCGGTATGCATGTTGACAGCAGACGATGGTGAATAAATCATATCACGTGTATAAAATATTTAGTGGCTTTCAATTCACAAAACTCATCGGTTTGGCATATGTAGTTGTTTGTTTTAACGGACAACACCACTGTGACGGCTTCAAAAAATCTTTTTTTTGAAAACCATCTAGAAAAATCTAAAATACATTTAAGATTAAGATGCCGTTGGACCCAGGTCGAAAAAATAATTATTTTCGGAGATATTGAATATTTTGTGGAGCGGTGCAGCCCTCCGTGACGCTCGGGGTCCCGCGCAGCTGCGCGCCTCAGGGTCGGCAGGTATACCGGGCCTTTCCCAGGTCCTGCGGGTCTTTCCCAAGTATTCTTTTGTCTCCCTTCACAAAAACCGGCTATTGTTTGTTATGTCCCAGCCTTCAAATTTTTTACTCTACCCCAAAAAATTATCATTGCACACGTGCACGATAGCGGCACCCTCATTTTTTGACCAAAGCTATATTTTGTAAACTTTATGGACGCGATAGTTGAAATTTGCCACAAGACCCAGAATGGGAAAGCGACTTGCATCCGCTCCCACTAAATCACCGATAGTATATAATTTACGAGCGAATGTGCTCCAAGCGAGAAACTCACGTAGGAAAATTCCCGAATAGAAAAAACGCAACCCCAAAACGAACAGAAACTCTCACTCCAAATCCCAAACAGACCCCTACGGAAAACTCGCCCGTGACTCCGCACGGTCGTGAAACAGGCCCTCAGCGATAATTATGAGGACACGTGCGCTAAGGCCGATTCTTGGAAATAGAGCAGCGATTGCGTCTATCTCAGCCGCGACCCAATAAGAAATCCAGAATCATGTTCCCCTATTCGGCTAACCGATCACGAAAATTAACGTAACTTTTACGACCGATTATCCAATCCCTAAAAAACGCATCGTAGGAAATGCACTCTCCCAAAAAAACTCCTTCTTCTCCCAAAACCGAACTCTTGCCGTTTTTGTAAGACGAAGGAGCGTCACTCTGTAATCAGTCTGCGAATCGAAAAGTCGACTTACTCAGATAATACTCTGTCCGCGTAACCGTCTAACATATTTCTCAATCCACTGTACGCGTCTTATATTCAAACGATAGATATATATACATACAAGTGTGTTAATAAACTCTATTTGTAAATCGAAAGAAACACTCACGAGAGTAAGTTATTCGATTAAAGTATAGGGCGAACCTCAACCTCAAACCAAAGCACGCACCTTAAATCGTCCAAGTCCAATTGTTATTAAACTGTGTTCGGAACTCGCGCGGAAACCAATTAAGACTCACAGCGCAATCTACCTCTCTTCAAAATTCGCGCACAAACTCGGCAACCTCGCGAGTCCATTCTAAATCTCCCTCCGGGACGTAACAGTTTAATATACAATAAAACTGGTGGCAACGGAAAAAAAAAATTAAATAAAGACCCCATCGGTTATAGAACTGGTGGCAGCGGAAAATCAAGAGACAATTCATCGGTTATAAAACTGGTGGTAGCGGAAACAAATCTAAATAAATAATCCATCGATTATAAAACTGGTGGCAACGAAAAAAATTAAATAAAGACCCCATCGGTTATAAGACTGGTGGCAGCGAAAAACAATTTAAGACGACGCCCGCAATAAATCTGGTGGCAAAATCATAGACAAATTATCGGTTATAAATTCGATCTCGATGAAATACGGATCACCGGCGCGGAACAATTAACGTGGAAAACTAAAATCAAAGACTCTCTTCCGTGAAAAACGTACAAGTGCTCCACACCAACGTCACACGGAGATCAACTCGGAGGATGCAGAGCCATAAATCAACGACAGACGCAGACCCCGAGAGAAGACCCAAGCCAGCTACGCACACGTGGACTGCAGGTAAAAAAACCAGCCTATATCCATTACGAAGAAAACCAAACGCCACCTGACAGCCCACCAACGACAGCATCGGCACGAGCTAGGTACAAGATCATCATCGAGTAAGTCATAAACTCATAATGTCCACACCAATCCAAATGGAGACTTCGGAAGACCTTCATCCAACTCAACACAGTTAAACCTACACATCAACAAGCGCGAATGATTATTATCAACCACACTTCGAAAATAACACTTATCCGTTACACGCTAATTATAGAGAATTCACAAGATACTTACCTGAGTTCGATGGGACCCCCAAAACATGTTCCCTAAATAACTTCCTAAGCTATTGCGACAACGCAAAAGAATTTATCCCAGCTGTAGGCGAACGATTAATCATCACATTGCTCAAAAGTAAATGCAAAGGAATCGCATGTGACAGCCTTGAAAGTTTCGCAATTTCAACTATCGACGAACTCACAAATATCCTCAAACGAAAATTCATTCCTTCCAAACCCCCTCTCACTTGGATTAATGGCATGAGCACAATCCAACAAAAAGACAAAGAGACAGTACTCAGCTTCTATAGCAGACTAAATACTCATTTAAAAAAGACTCATCAAGCTATCGAAACATCCAATCTCAGATCGATCGAGGGAGCAAAAATATTCGCTGAAGACGCAGCAACAGATCAATTTAGGAAAGGCCTAAACGCAGCCTATCGTCCCCACATAGCATGCAAACGATACGAGTCACTCGAAGACATTTTCAAACACGCTACAGAAGTCGAGAAAACGTTAGGACCAATTGACGCAGAAAACACACAATCAACTTGCTTACCAATTCAGCCTTCTAACAGAACGAATAACCAAAACGAAAACAAATCTGGAACTCAATCAAATTCTGCACATACTGCAAAAAGACAAATCACACGACAAACGATTGCTTCCGTTTAGCGAAAGACAATCAAACAAAAGACACGGCGAACAAAAACAACGTATCGTGCAACTATTGCAAAAAACTAGGTCACACTATCAGTCAATGCCGTAAACGAGCGTATAATAATGGTCGAAAAGACGAGGCCCAAGCTGGAAAGCAGCCGGGAAACGAGTCAACGACCCCTCGACCAGGCGTCTCGGCAGGCCCCAACACACAAGGACGCCAGACACAGTAAACCCACCACCGAAACAAAAAATCCTCCGAGCCTTTTGCAACCTGAGCACCAGGTTCTGCGGGCCAGACAGAAAACGATCATGTTCATTCGGGTCCAAAGCCCACTAGACAGAGGCTACGTACCTCGTATACCCTTTCGAGACGGCGTTTTTGCAGGAGAAGCCTTGGTTCGAAACACCAACGGTAAAGCCTACCTGTACGCCATAAACACCTTGAACGAAGACGTCAGAGTAGAGGTTCCCGTAACTCCACTCTATCCTTTCGATCTGAGTACAGACGAGAATGATCAAAAAGATGACGACCCCGTGAATCAACAGACCCTAGAGCACGAAAAACCTCGGATGCGAGAAAACCGGACCAACGAAGTAATGAACCTTTTGCGGCTCGATCACCTTAATGACGAAGAGCGTAATGCGGTATCTACACTCGTAGAAGAATACGTAGACCTCTTTCATCTACCTGGCGAACCCCTTCGGTCAACAAGCGAATGCAAACATCGAATTCCCACCGTAGACGATCGACCGGTTAATACGAGACAGTACAGACGCCCACTGTTACAAAAACCGAAAATTTAAAAACAAATTAACGATCTGCTACAATTAAACATCATCGAACCCTCGAAGTCGCCGTATAATTCACCAGTATGGATAGTTCCGAAAAAAGCAGACTCAAAGGGCAGAGACTCGTAATTGACCTTAGAAAACTCAACGACGTCACCATAGGAGATGCTTACCCCTTGCCGTTAATAACAGACATTCTCGACCAACTCGGCGGCGCGAGGTACTTCTCAATTTTTGACTTAGCATGTGGCTTTCACCAGATAGAAATGGATCCGCAAGACAAACACAAAACGGCCTTCACGACCCCTCACGGTCATTATGAATTCAACAGAATGCCATTCGGTTTGAGAAAAGGCCCCAGCCACATTCCAACGATTAATGGACCTTGTACTAAAAGGATTACAGGGGAATGATTTATTCGTATACTTGGATGATATAGTAATTTACGCGCGATCAATTGAAGAACATGAACGTAAATTCAGAAAACTCGCTGAAAAATTACGCAATGCAAACTTAACTCTTCAAACGGAAAAATGGGAATTTTTACGAACCGAAGTGAGATACCTAGGGCATCAAATTTCGGCAGGCGGATTAAAACCAGATCCGAAAAACATCGAAGCCATGAGAGAATTCAAGACACCGAAGACTTAAAAAAATGTAAAAGAATTCTTGGGTCTAGCCGGATACTACCGCCGATTCATGAAAAACGTCGCGACGATAGCAAAACCTTTATCGGATCTCACGAGAGAAAGACTCAAGGAGTTCGATTTTAAAATCAAGTACAAACCAGGAAGAGTTAACACCAATGCCGATGCACTCTCTCGAAATCCGATAACTCTTCCCATCAAATTCAAATGGCGAATTAGTAACACCTCATATGGAGAAAAAATCCTTCATCCGCATCCAGGTATCGCAAGGACATATTCATCATCAGAAACTATCGCCAAAAATAAAAAAACGAAAAAAGCAAAACCTACTAAAAATCAAAATAAAAAAACCTCTAACTCCCAGGCAAACGATCTCATCGATCGGTAGTTCCGAGAGAAACGCACGTGGGTCCGTGGGCCAAGGGATCTTTTCTACCTCAAGGTGACCGGCCTGATCAACCGATCATCAGCGATCTCAACAAAAAGAGACCGCGTCCTAAATCAAATTCTTCAGAGCATCAAGACACAAATTCTTCAGAGCATCAGAGAGCAAACTCGTCAAAACATAAAAAAAAACGAATCCTGCAGAGCACCAAAAATCAAATCATTCAGAGCATCAAAAATGTATTCTTCAGAGCATCAAAAATCAAATTCTTCAGAGCATCAAAAATCAAATTCTTCAGAGCATCGAAGATCAAATTCTTCAGAGCGCCAAAAATCAAATTCTTCAGAGCATCGAAGATCAAACTCGTCAGAGCAACAAACTCCAATCTCATCGGACCACCGAGGATCGAATGCATCAGAAAATAAAATATCGCATTCACCCAAATATCGAAGGGAAAAACGCAAAATCTTAATCAAAAGGAGAAGCGACATTCGTCGATACCTCCCTTCCGAAAACCCTTCAAAATCGGAATCTTCATCGTCATCGGATGACGACGAGGAAAATACCATCCACATGGCACCGAGCAATTTCGGCACGCTTAAAACCCCTTCATCCTCAGCGCAAGAATCGGACGACAGCAGCTTAAACAACGTCGCCATCAAATCCGGGAAACGCGCCTGCGAAACGGCGGGACGCACTCTATCACCTATAGGACGAGCAAAAAACAAATCGTACAAAATCCCAGCCGTCCAAACAGCCAAGGAAGCGCAAACGAAGAAGCCATCGTACAAGACAAACGATTTCCTCCTACGAGAAACGAAAATTTCAAGGACAGTCACACGACTGAACCTATGGACATAAGCTCCTTAAACGAGGATAGAGAATTAGCAGACGAAATTGATACAAGTCAAGTCACGAAACTCCCAAACGCTAGCACGAAGCAACACACAACCAACGCAAAAAATACCACAAAAACGAGGAAACCAACTCCCCTACCAACGCGCAGATCCTCCAGACAAAGGAAAGCCAAGAAATGCTTCTGCTGTCCAGACGCAAGTGGTCATGCACATGCGAGTGCCACCCGCGCTCAAACAAAGAAAAAAGAAAACGCACTACCGAAGGGTAATCAACAGGCAAAAACGACTGAAAACCCTCCCGGCCGGGAACAGCCCTCATCCACCCTTCCAGATGTCGCAAACACCGAGAGCTCCGAGAACGAATCTTCACAGCAACAAGGAAAAATCCCATCCCCGTTAATGCTAAACAAACCCTCCCCCAACTCACAAAATAGAGACAACAATAGCGAAACAAGTACCGCCGAGGAAGAACCAACAAGCAACAACGAGCGACGACCGGAATTCGTTAATGTCATCGAAACAAGAGACAACATCGAAATGACAAAGAACAATTACATTTGTTTCATTTCAGCCGATGGCACAGTCTCGAGCGAAATCGGTAAGGGATTAATCGAGAAGGGCTTGCTCAAAAATCTATCTCCGGCGAATACCTTCGAAGTCGGGCAAGTCCTCATCTCCGGAACACCAAAGAAAAGAGTGTTCGCTCTAGTAACACAGGAAAACGGCACATCGCCTCTAACAAAAGAAAATCTTATCAAAACCCTAAGAAATCTAAAAACATCAATGAAGGAGTTGAACATGAAATCAGCAGCGTTTTCTCAAAAGCGTAGCAACCTCAACGACTCAAAGTGGACAAAAATAAAAAACATTCTCCAAGAAATATTCGCGGACACCGAGATCGAAATAAAAATCTGCCGCGACGAAATCATTGTTCCACCTGACCGAGACAGGCCAGAAATAATAAAAGAATGCCACGAATCTCCAGTAGCAGGCCATAAAGGCGTCACCAAGACATACAACAGAATTAGGCAGCAATATTTCTGGGACAATCTCAAAAAGCAAGTGGAACACTACATCCGACAATGCGCCAGTTGCCAGAGGAAAAAATTGGTGAGGATTAAAACCAAACAACCTATGGTTATCACAGACACCACGATCAGCGTATTCGACAAAATTGCGATGGATATAGTCGGACCGATAACTCCAGCATCTGAACTTGGTCAGCGCTTCATACTAACCATTCAGGACAATCTCTCGAAATTCTCATTTGCCATTCCGCTGAAGAGCGCTACGGCCCAAGAAATAGCCTACGCATTAGTCACGGAATGCATCTGTCTATTCGGATGTCCCAAAGTAATACTCACGGACCAAAGTGCAGCCTTCATCGGCCGAGTGATGAAACAATTAACCAAAATCCTGAAAATCAAACAAATCAAAACAACAGCATTCCATCCACAGTCAAACGGATCACTCGAGCTAAGTCACCAAGTACTCACGGATTACCTGAAAGATTACACCAATAAAAAGGATTGGCACAAGTGGCTACGACTGGCAACTTTCGCATACAATACGACCGTACACGAAGGCACAAAATTCACACCCTTCCAGGTAGTCTGCGGCAAAGAAGCCCGACTACCTTCACAGTTCTCGTACCTGGACGAAATTTTAACGTACGACGAACACGTAAGAAATCTCGCTCATCAACTCCAAGAAGTACGGACATTGGCACGCAATAACCTCGAAAACGCCAAACAAAAATCCAAAGTTCATTACGATAAAAGAATCAATCTCGTGAACTTCCAAATTGGAGATAAAATCTACCTAATAAAAAATCAACGAATAGAAAAATTCGACGACAACTACCTAGGTCCTTACGAAATTACACAATTCTTCCCAGAACAAAACGACATCGAAATCGCATTAGGAAACAATAAACGGAAAATAATCCATTGCGATCGCGCTAAGTTAGCACACTAATAAATCAACCTCATAAACCCAAAACCCGGTGCACTCACACCTGCACGACTCTTTTCAAATCTCCTAAGACCCTCATAGCATTCCCCTAACCATCGAACTCGACTCTCACAATTTAAATGAACATACGAATATTTTGCGAATTTACCTTAACATATAAGATGAATTATATAACTATTATTCAAATACATGTTAATCTTAATATTATATAAAATCAAAACAAACTCATACCTACCTATTCCTTATTCACTCACGCTGGCACCTTCACGCCAGATAAAATACAAAAATAAGAAGCGAAACATAATCGTTCACAACATTACGCTACTGTATCAGATTAAAGCGCAAACATCCCCTAACCTGTGTAAATCACATTGTAAATCAGTAAATTACGATGCCCCACTATCGTGCCTATATATATTATTCGATACAATTCAAAATTGAATCTAATTGAGCGAGACGCTCAATCTCGAAGGAGGGAGGTGTTACGTCCCAGCCTTCAAATTTTTTACTCTACCCCAAAAAATTATCATTGCACACGTGCACGATAGCGGCACCCTCATTTTTTGACCAAAGCTATATTTTGTAAGCTTTATGGACGCGATAGTTGAAATTTGCCACAAGACCCAGAATGGGAAAGCGACTTGCATCCGCTCCAACGCACTAAATCACCGATAGTATATAATTTACGAGCGAATGTGCTCCAAGCGAGAAAATCACGTAGGAAAATTCCCGAATAGAAAAAACGCAACCCCAAAACGAACAGAAACTCTCACTCCAAATCCCACAAACCCCTACGGAAAACTCGCCCGTGACTCCGCACGGTCGTAAAACAGGCCCTCAGCGAGAATTATGAGAACACGTGCGCTAAGGCCGATTCTTGAAAATAGAGCAGCGATTGCGTCTATCTCAGCCGCGACCCAATAAGAAATCCAGAATCATGTTCCCCTACTCCGCTAACCAATCACGAAAATTAACGTAACTTTTACGACCGATTATTCAATCCCTAAAAAACGCATCGTAGGAAATGCACTTTCCTAAAAAACTCCTTCTTCTCCCGAAACCGAACTCTTGCCGTTTTTGTAAGACGAAGGAGCGTCTCTCTGTAATCAGTCTCCGAATCGAAAAGTCGACTTACTCAGATAATACTCTGTCCGCGTAACCGTCTAACATATTTCTCAATCCACTGTACGCGTCTTATATTCAACCGATAGATATATATATATACAAGTGTGTTAATAAACTTTATTTTTAAATCGAAAGAAACACTCACGAAAGTAAGTTATTCGATCAAAGTATCGGGCGAACCTCAACCTCAAACCAAAGCACGCACCTTAAATCGTCTAAATCCAATTGTTATTAAACTATGTTCGGAACTCGCGCGGAAACCAATTAAGACTCACAGCGAAATCTACCTCTCTTCAAAATTCGCGCACAAACTCGGCAACCTCGCGAGTCCATTCTAAATTTCCCTCCGGGATGTAACAGTTATAAATATAGTTTCGAAACAAAGCCATGGGTGGCGATAATTGAAAAATTTTCAAGGCAGGTATAGGGATAGCGTCATAGCGTCAGTTTGCGAATAGAAGCGACGCTACTCGTGTCTAAACGCTCCGAATCGTTTCGTTTATAAATATCGAACGCTCAGAATTATTCTTTGCACATCGAAATGGATAATCCGAAAGTGTACGCGGGGAAAAGGAAACAAAACGGAGCTATGTGACGAAGAGTCGAACGAAAATTTCGAATCGAAAACCTCCGAACCGTTATAGATCCGAAAATAGTTCTGCAGAGTATATGAGCACGTCGGCGAAAAAGTTAAAATCGTCGAACGATTTAGAGGTCGGTGTTACTAACGATTTCGGTTATCGTATAGTACTCGTCAATGCATTGAACATTATATCGATGTTAGTGAAGTGCAAAGTGTGTGATCGCGATATAAAGTTTACTGAAAAAAGTTTGCGCGGACTCGGATTCAAAATCGAGGTCGATTGCGGCCATTGTGAAAAAGTGCAAATCAATTCGTGTCCTATGATTGACAATGCATACGAAATAAGTCGTCGGATCGTATTCAGTATGCGTCTTCTTGGCGTCGGTTTGAATGGCCTGATGACGTTTTGTGCATTTATGGACCTACCGCGCCCCATATTTCAGTCTTGCTACGATCGAATCTTAAATTCGATTTCGAATGCCACTAAAGCTGTGAGCACAGTGAGCAAACAAAAGGCTGCACTTGAGGAGGAGACAATTTCATTGGAAATTGGGGTGGAGGACGGAATTATCGTTTCAGGCGACGGATCGTGGCGTAAGCGCGGTTTCAGCTCGCTTTTCAGCATAACATCGCTACTCGGCTGGTACACTAAAAAAGTGATCGACGTTATGGTGAAAGAGAAATATTGCAAAGCTTGCGAGCATTGGGAAAAAAAAAGAAAGCGCCGCGGAGTACTGGGAATGGAAAAGTATCCACGACGATGAGTGCCAGGCGAACCATAGTAGCTCCTCCGGAAAAATGGAAGTCGACTCATCTGTCGAAATGTTTCAACGGGCTGAAGAGAACGGTCTATGGCATAAAATATAAATATTATATTGGTGACGCCGATTCTAAAACGTTTCTGGGCATATCGAATAGCGATCCATACGACGGTTTCGAGATTAAAAAAAAGAGTGCATCGATCATGTCCAAAAACGTATGCGGACGCGCCTCCGCGAAATCGTGAAAAAACAAAAGAGATTGTCTGGCAGAGGAAAGCTCACCGGAAAATTGATTGACGAGTTGAGCACATATTACGGCTTGGCTATTCGGAGGAACAGCGATGATGTTGAAAAAATGAAGAAGGCAATTTGGGCAACTGTCAAACATAAAATATCCACAGATAGTGAGCCACAACATGACGATTGCCTCAAAGGAGCCGAGTCGTGGTGTTCGTGGCAGCGAGCGGTCGCAAGCGGTAATATTTCTGAATATCGCCATAAGCCGCCTCTTCCTGAGGAAGTATTGGAGGCAATTACGCCAGTTTTCGAAAATTTGAGCAGAGACGATTTGCTGCAGCGTTGTTTGGGCGGCTTCACGCAAAACAACAACGAAGGCTACAACAAATCAGTTTGGGCAATAGCCCCCAAGTAGTGTCAGTCCGGGAGCAAAAAAATCGTCGATATTGCAGCTGATATCGCGGTATTATTATTCGATGATGGCCTGAGAAGCCTCATGAAAGTTTTGGAGACATTGGAGATAACTATCGGCCCAAATTGTTTCAATTTTTGCGTTGAAACCGACGCAGCGCGGATCGAGCTGGCGGAGCGCTCGCTCACAGACGCTGCAAAAGAGGCAAGAAGAGCCTTTACAAGTTCGAGAAAAGATGCTAGGGACAATGATTTGCTTCTTGAAGGCCAGCTATATGGTGCCGGCATCGCTGTTTAAAGGTAAAAAATTTTTTTTCCAATTTATCGCATAAATTAACAAACCTAAAACTTTGAACGCGTTTTTTTCAAAACCACTTTTTTGAGTGCGGCACACAGCAGAACTCGAGCAATTTTTATCCGATCGACTTCAAATTTGGACTGCATCAATAAAACTAGATTATCTAAAGAAGTACATAGGATTTTTTCGATATCTCAATAATAAAAAAAGTTATAGCCTATTTTCGACGAGAAATTTTGCTCGAAAATCGTCCTTTAATTTCAAAAGCGTGCCCATTTTTTAAAAATCAATATTTTTTCAAATCCCTGTGTACTTCTCTTCAAAATATGATATTATTAACGAAAACCCTCGGTATTTTTTTTTCAGATCGACTTTAAAGCGAGTTCTGCTGCGTGCCGCGAACCACTGCAGAGGCAACAGTACCTGACGCGGGAGCTTCCCCAGCGTCACCATGGGGCGTGAAAAATTTGAAATTTTTTTTCATGTATCTTCAATAAACAACGAACAAAACAAACAAAAAAAAATTGGAATATCTCTTTTTTCCCACAAAAAAAATTCTTGAAAAATGGCAAAAAAACAGGGGGTCACAGTGGTGTTATCCGTTAAGACACGCGGCTGAGATTGTATTAATGTATAAATGTAAATAGGTACAAAAATGTAGAAATGTAAATATGTGCAAAAATGTAGAAATGTAAATATGCACAAAAATGTACAAATGTAAATATGTACAAAAATGTACAAATGTAAATATGTACAAAAATGTACAAATGTAAATATGTACAAAAATGTACAAATGTAAATATGTACAAAAATGTACCAATGTAAATATGTACAAAAGTGTACAAATGTAAATATGTACAAAAATGTACAAACGTAAAAATGTAGATAGCCGAATAGAAATAAAATATATGACGAACTTTTAGTAAACGGACATAGAAAACAAGACTCTATTAAGAAATTACTATTAAAAAATCACGACTTATTCAATCGGATATGAACAAATTAAGACTGCTAAAATTTGTTAGACTGTAAAACTTAAGGAAGCTTGCAATGTCCAACGTAAGGACGTGAGGTCTTGCCGTCACAGGTTGCAATAAGTTATTTTCAACATTTCCGTTCGCGGATCGGAATTTACGCCGATTACATGAAGAATCGAATTGAACCTATTCAAGTGCAAGACAAATGAATACGCATAGCGATAAAGACCTATCACTTTAAAAAAATATTTTCTACATCAAAAATAGTTGACCGACCAACGATTCGATGAAGTAATGTTTAAAAAAAAATTCGAATCAACAAAATTCCAATGCGGGCCGAGCCTGTCAACAGTAAAATAAATCAATGTTTGAGCTTACTGTTACCACAAATTACAGAAAGAATGTCGCAATTCACTGCGCTCTATCCGAGTATGAATGAATCAAGGATTTATGACAGTGACGGCTTTTTAAGTTAACAAAAAAAATTGTTATACGTGAAGTTCAAGCATCGCTAAAGCTTCGAAGCGCAAGCTATGCTCAATTCGTTATGCCGAGACGAATCGACCGACCTGGGGATCGTCCCCGGGTCGATTTGTTGATTATTTAAGAAATTGTTTTTCGCGAATCGCGCCACCGACCACGCACGAAAAATTTCAAAAAAAGCCGTCTGCTGCCAACACGCATGATAGTAGAGACTTTTTCTATTTACGTGCTTGTTCTATATAATTAGCCGAATTGATCCCTCTTTGTTCCATCCCGGTAACGGCTTTTGTTGATCAACAAAAATAAATAGTTTTCCGCGATTCGGGCTGTGCTAGCCGCACGATAAAATTCACAAAAGGTCGTCTGCAGTCACCCTGCATGACAGCAGCTTCTTTTTCGACTCAGCTGCTTACTCTGTATAATAAGACGAATCGATTGACATATGATTTATCCCGGTGACGACTTTTGTTGTTCAATTAAAAAATTGTTTTTCGCGAATCGCGCTTCCGTCCTCGCACGAAACATTTTATAAAAGGCCGTCTGCCGCCAACACGCATGACAGTAGCGATTTTTGCTATTTACGTGCTTGTTCTATATAATTAGCCGAATCGATCTCCCTATGTTCCATCCCGGTGACGGCTTTTGTTGATTAACAAAAATATATAGTTTTCCGCGATTCGGGCCGTGTTAGCCGAGGGGCCATTCACTACTGGAATCATCTAATCACCTCAAATGAAATCACGAGCGAAATCATAAGAAATCACTCGAAATCATCCGTCATCGTCGATTTCAAAATATCCTGAAGAATGTTTGAAATCTTCTTGAAATTATATGAAATCACATAAAATCATGTGCATTCATCAATTCTTTATTTTACCAATAATATTCATAATAGGCACACGTTCTCAAGCGCGATTGAGATCTCCACTCTCGCTACAATGTTGTGCATGGTTTCCCGACCGTTATGTTTTTTCGTTCAAGCGCTTTGTCCGACGCTTTGCCGCTTGTTGAACGTGTCTCAACAAGCGAATCTCGGGCGAACCAGTGGATATGGTAAAAAAAAAACATCTCTATAGTTTAATTCGAACTCCACCAACAGTGCTATAAGCAAGTGGCTACAGTGAGTGGTGGTGGCTGGGGTGGTTGGTGAAAATTCAGTTCCACGCATAAATTCGTGAAGAGAAGTCGCTCATCATTTTTCGCTCGGTTTCTGGATTTTTGCTGGTAAGTACAAACGGTACATTAATGATATGACTAGGTATGTACATATGGGATCGCATACCTGCTATAGGAGTGCCACTTGGTAACAAGTATAAGAGCTGGCAAAAAATAAGCATGCCAAATAGAACATGCGTCGAACGATAAATACTTTGTAATTGATTAAACCTTTGCATTAAGACAGGATTCTACTTTGAAACTTTGAAAAAAAAATTTTTTTTTTTTTACATTTTTCGAAAGTAAATATGTTCAAGAATGTTCGGTCAAAATTTTATAAAGTTCCAAGCAGTCTAACTATCCTTTTTCGCCTTTCGAACGCACCTACCTGAGCGCGCTATTGTGACCCGCCTGGTGCAAGTATAAGAAGGCCGAAGCAAACAACGCTTTAAAAAATTATAAACATCCTCCTGCTCTTGCTAGTGACGTACAAGAGGTGCTGAAGCCGATCTACGAAGATCTAACAAAAACGGAATTACTGGAGAGATGTTTGGGTGGAAACACTCAAAATAACAACGAATGTTTCAACTCTACAGTTTGGGCTATGGCACCGAAACATGTCTTTAATGGCAAAAAAATCGTCAAAATTGCGTGCCTCACTGCTGCCTGCGTTTTTAATGAAGGATTCAGCCCAGTTCTAAAAATAATGGAAGTCATGGGCATTACAATCGGCCCAACCGTCATGCAGTTCGCCACTATGCGCGACCAACATCGCATCGTTCGAGCGAACCGCCGCTCGACTGAGGCTTCTAAGGAGGGCGGAATTTAAAAAAAAAAGGCTAAATTGGATGAAAACACCCACCTGGAACACGTCGAAGGCATATTATATGGCCCAGGCATCGCTGATTGAGGGTAAGATAATTTTTTCTACGATTTATCACTCACCGAAACTTTAAACGCGTTTTTCTCGAAACGACATTTTCAAGTACCGTGGTCGTGATAACTCAAAAAGTACTGAACCGATCCTTATGAAATTTGCAACACATATTCTATATGTGTGTACCACCCGACCTAACTACAATCAACTTAACATTTTGATTAGAACTATTTTTTTATTGCAAAAAAAGACCCAAAAAAAAAACGCATTTTTTTCGTATTTTAGCCGCTATTTTGTTAATTTTGCACGTATATAAAATATTCTAGTTAGGTCGGTTCCTGAAGACATACTGAACATGAAGCTATTTGATTTTTTTGTTTCAGACCATCCGTCGGGAAGATTTCACGACCACGGCAACGGTACCTGCTTTTCGAGGCGATGGCTTTAAACATATTTTACGTGTACAAAAAATGAATAAAATACATTAAAATTTTTTTTTTTATGTACTTAAAGAGTGTATTTATTGAACAGTTTAAACGCCATATCGATATCTTTAATAGTATTCTCAGAAAAAATTCACGAAAATAGCGTTTTTTTCATGGTTTCAAAGTAGAATCCTGCCTTAAAGGAAATTTCTGAGGTCTGCATCGAGATTCTGTTCGATTTCACGCAGAATCAATGGAGGAGAACGAAGAGAGAAAAAAAACAACAGACGAGACAACAAATCTCGCAAAAGATGCTTCGGAAAAACATTCGTTGGCGGATCACTTTTGGAATCGTCTTGAAACTGCGTCAGATGTCCGTATCCCTTTATACGTAAAAAATATTTTGCGATTCAACAACTACGATAATGCAATGGCATTTCTTCGCATAACGGGCGACACAATAAAAGAGATGGAAGCTTTTGCGCGAGAAACTATGAAGCGTTTTCTCGAGCCTGACGATGACTGCCAGTCTTTTTACGGGAATTTTCACCGATGTCCGGAAAAGTTCAGATAGATGAGCGGCGATAAGCATCTGATCGAAGAGCTCGTGAAATTTGTACGCGATCAACAACCCAGTTTTTGGCAGCGTCCGTCGGTTTCTCACAAAATTGAGGATGACTCGAAAAAAAGAGAATGGACGCCCTCAACTACGACATTGCGTGGAAGCGCTTCCGGTCTCGCTCCCGGTTCATCGGAAAAACCAAAAAACAAAAAGAGTAATCTTGATCTCAACGTTGAAGAGGAACGAAAAAAAGGACAAAAATTGGTGAAAGCGCTGCTTCTTAAAGAAAACTCGGAAAACATAAATCTGAAACGAGTACAAACTTCTACACCAAATTTTGCGCAAAATCTTGATATTCAGGTGTCACTACAAGAACTTTACCGAGAAGAAAATTTGCCGCAATCTTATACATACTGCGCAAAAATCAAATGTGCGGTTTGTCCAAACTACATTTCAATCACGAAGTGCGGTCAAGTAGGAGAACGCTCCTCAAGATGGGTGCTCTCAAATTATAGGAGGCATTTAGACTCCCATTCGATTGAAACGATCGCCAGAAAAAACGACCTGAAGCGCACAAACACGTCAATCTTGACAGCGATGCAAATTTCAGCGAAATCGAAAAAGATGGATTACTCAACTAGCCCCAAGGAGAATTTTGATATCATGGAAAAATTACTTGACCGAGATACTCTCGGAGATACTCCGATGCAGGTGCCGTCGAGCGATCCTTCGTTACCCTCGAACTCGCCCCCGAATTCACAAACACGTGATTTCGTGTTCCTATCAGGTATAGTATTTTTTTTTTTCGAACGCGTCATTGAAGAAAAAATTCTTCCAAGTTTTTAAAATAATTCTTAAACTTGTTTATATTTTCGTTGATTCTAGGACAGTCTCAAAATCTCTCAAATTATGACTTTACGATTTCCATCGAACATCCGCCGCCCGCGCCGCTGACTCTCGAACCTTCATCGTTTGAGACGACCTCAGTTTCGATCCATGCAAGCCTCGATGCAAGCACGTCGAGCACGTCAGTCAACTCGGTTGTTAGCGAATCACTGAATGTTTTGTTAGATAAAAATTCGGGGGAATGCTAAGTCGAGATAGCCACTGAACAGGAGATATGGACGTAGCTCTTTCGTTAACAAAAAATGTTCGGGATCAAAAACCATCTCATCCGAGTACGAGCTCGAGTCGAGTACGAGCTCGAGTCGAGTACGAGCATCCGAGTACGAGAGTTTCGCAGAGAATGAGAAAAATGTATTTATCGGTGGGGCCAGATCAACAGCGCATCACTATGTTTTTCCCGATAATGAACAAGTTACAACTCCTCGTACGACAAAATGAAAATTTGAGAAACTCGATAAAATGTTTCATGGACAAACCGATTTCTACTACCGAAGACAAGATTCTATTGACGATCCCGATAATGCATACGGAAGCATCGTCAACAAGTTTCTTAACGAAACTTCTTGAGAGCTCGTACAAAAAGTGTGATAACAAAAACAGTGGCAATAGGTATGACGAGGCATTAAAACTCTTTCGTACATATTTATTTACTATCGGCGGTAAAATGCTTTATGAAACTTTGTATGCGAATTTGCCGATTCCGTCGTTGAGCACGATAAGTCGAACCATCGGAAATTCTGTCTGTGATATACAGGAAGGAGTATGTCGAGCAAAGGAGTTAAAAGCATTTTTAATTTCGCGCGGCTTACCATTGATGGTGTGGATCAGTGAAGATGCGACGCGCATAACCGGAAGAATTCAGTATGATATTCGAACAAATCAATTAGTTGGATTCGTCTTACCGATGAATAATAACGGAATGCCGATGACCGGTTCATATCCCGCCTTGTCAGCTGCCAAAATTCAAGACAGCTTTGAATCTGGAGTTGTCGCTAGTCTAGCATACGTCTTCATTGCTCAGCCATTAATGGATAATGCCCCGAGTTTTTGCCTATGTTTGTTCGGCACCGATAATAAATTTTATGCTAACGACGTTGTCAAACGCTGGAAATACATAATCGAATGTTTGTGCAACGAAGACATTTCAGTCTTCGGAGTATCTTCGGATGGAGAGCCGCGTCTATTAAAAGCGATGCGTTCCGATTCAAAACTCGGAATCGATGGGGATTCTTATACTGATACAGTCGGAAAAAATGTTCGAGCTCCGTATTTTCACGCCGATTTTGAACCGGAAATCATAGCTATTCAAGATACTGTGCGTATCGGAGCGAAACTTAGATCACGGTTATTGAAACCCTCAATATTGCTTCCGATGGGAGATTTCGTGGTATCGGCAAGTCATTTGAATATTCTTACCATCAACGTGTCGAAAGATAAGCACTGCTTGAATTCTAAAGATTTATCGCCGCAAGATAAAATGAATTACCAGTCTGTCGAAAAAATTAGCGATCCAAAACTAATAATTTTATTGGAAAAACACGTCCCTGGCACTCACGCAACAGTACTATATTTAAGGATCATCCATCTTTTTATGAAAGCATTTTTATCTCAAGACATGGAACCGTTAGAGCGCGTCTATAACACGTGGTACTGTATTTTCGTGTTACGTTTATGGCGATCGTGGTTACTACACACAGAGCAGTATTCCGTTTCGGACAATTTCCTGTCGTTGAATACATACTTATGTATGGAGATTAATGCTCACGGTTTGATAACGTCAATTATAAAGTTGACAAAAATTCCATCTGATTCCAAAATGTTTATGCCAACTCTGTTTAGTAGTCAACCATGCGAAAGTTTTTTCCGGTTGCTGAGATCGATGACCACAACTTACTCGACGATAGTTAATACCAGTCTTCTCGAAACCATCCACAGGATTAAAAGAATACAGCTCCAGGACGATATTTCTTCTGGACATCGAACTAAAAATACGAACGTTTTTAACTATCCTCGAGCGAAGCGACCAAATCTTTCTACACAGGCAGACTTTTCCCTTCCGGGTATTTACAATATTAATCGAGTCATAGAAAAGGCGAAGCAAGATGCATTTGATAAAGTCCAGTCATTAGGGATGACTATCGATGTTTTGGAATGCGATAAATTTGCTGTGAAGCGCGCAGAAATCGTTGACGAAGCGAATGAACCGGATGCAAACAACCCGAACCAAGATTTAGACTCTCTTGCCGATAAACACGAGGACGGATTTTTTTCACATACAATGACTTATTGCAAGATTTGAATATTCTTTCTAATGTTTCAGAGTCAATTGAATCGAAAAAGTATAACAAAGTAAAGATTAAATTGCACGAAAAAAGTCTGTTTGTCGGAGTCAAAGATCGCCAGGAGAATAAGTTTATCGTGCGGAAATCGTCTATTTGTTGGCTATTAAAGAAGGGTTCGTGCCAGTGCAGCCAGATCGCGCGCGAAAGTGACCCTCTCTCTAGTCCCTCGCGCGCCCATCACACAATCATAGTAGCGCGTGTCCGTGAGCGAGCGGCGCTCGGACATCTTCGGAAAGAGCCGCGTGCCGTCGAACTGTCCCGACCGCGCCTTCGGCAACTACACCAACACATAGACACGCTGAGCACGTTCATGTGCGGCCAAGCCGAACGAAGGCTTCGAGGGAAAAAGCAATCTGAGCACGGCCCGCGCGTGACGTCACGCGACGGCACGCGCGAGGCTTTTAGATGATTTCAATGCTTATTTAGCTCTTGATTCTCTGCGTTATTAATGTATACAAAAAAATGTATCGCGCACTCTGAACGCTTATTTTTTTAGTTTATACGTTAATTTAAATATAATAATGAATCTAAATTACAACTTATTTATCTTCTAAAAAATTGTTTACGCATTACTCACGCCCGTCCTTATGCCAAATAAATTATAATTCAGAAAAGTAAGTGAAAATATATTTATATTCATATTATTATATTAATTCTCATACTTTCATCAAGCGATAAAGTATTATCTCCAAAAACAAGTCAATCATCAATCCGGCCGCCAAGCGTAAGTGCCAGAAAGTGCATTTATAACACAAGTGATAAGATGGTCCCGTTGGTAGCGTTCCTGGCTTCGGTCCGTAGGGGCACAGGATCGTTCCTCACGCTCAGCGCTTTTTTTTTTTTAATCATGGTTACTATTAATTTTTATTTGATTAGTTATTTTTATTAGTTATCATATTTATTTTAATTAGTTATCTTTTAGTACCGAAAAATTTATCGCGCACTCTGACCGCTTATTTTATTAGTTTTTACGTTAATTTAAATATAATAAATCTAAAATACAACTTATTTATCTTCTAGCCAAATGTTTGCGCTTTACTCACACCCGACCCTATGCCAAATACATTGTAATTCATAAAAGTAAGCGGAAATATATTTATCTTCGTATTATTATATTCATTCTCATATACTTTCATCTAGCAAAAAAGTGTTATCCCCAAAAACAACCATCCATCCGACCGCGAATCGTAAGTACCAGAAAGTGAACATACATTGACACAAAAAATTAAAGGAACACGAAAAGTTGAACTTCGTCAAAAGTGGTCGTACAAAAAAAAAGGATGTTAAAGCTTCAAGTTTCTAGTTTTAGTTCCGACAATGATTTTTTTTTGAGAATCACTGATTGCGCGGTAGGAAGAAATATCACGGCAAAAAAAATTTTGCAAATTTTTACGTTTTTCAAAGTTCTGCACGTGTTTTGGAGATTTTTTCGGACTTGACCAATATCAAGGTCATTGAGCCCATTCAATTCAGTTCAATTTGCTTCTTTTTTTATCTCCTTACGACCATTTTTCGCTGAGATATCGACCTCCTCGTCGGCCTCTGAATGAAAAAACGTCCTTTTGTCTTCAGTCATCGATATCTCGGGAACTAATGGTCGTACGGGAATTCGACCGGCAATTTTGGAAACGTGAATACATACTCTACAAGCTCTGATTATTATTGTAGGTTAAAAAAAAATTATTTTTGCCATCAGTTTTAAAAAAGTACAAAAAATCGATGTTTTCTTGTTTTTTATCAAATCCACCGCTACTTTGCAAATATTGCGATAAACACTATTGTTTATGGACGGTCATTCGGCTCAATATGTCCCCAAGAGATATGCAAAATTCCAAATTGATCCGTTCATCGGTCTTTCTTGCCCGATTGACCAAAATATGAAAAAAAATTAAAGGAACAAGTTACCTCCTTCTCAGGCATCATTTCATGATTATTAAGAGGAAAAACAACTTTTCGTACAATTGGGTATTGAGTACGCATTAAATGTTGGAAAAGGACCCTGAAAATCATATTGACTAAAAATTTTCGATTTTTTTTTTTTTTAATGACAAAAATGTTGAAATTTTTTTGTTTATAAAAAAATATTTCGATTTTTTTTATTTTTTTAATGTTGACATTTTTTTTCGATTCAACATTGTACCGCCAGCATTAGAATTACCCAAAGTGTACGTAGAATTACCCAAAGCGTACCTCCCCGTGGTATGCTTTGGGTAATTCTAATGCTGACGGTACAATGTTGATTTGAAAAAAATTTCAACATTTAAAAAAAAAATTCGAAACTGATTTTTTTATAAAAAAAAAAATTTTCAATATTTTTTTTATGAAAAAATTTTTTTTCGAAAATTTTTAGTCAATATGATTTTCAGGGTTTTTTTCCAACATTCAATGCGTACTCAATACCCAATTGTACGAAAAGTAATGAAAAGTTTTTTTTCCTCTTAATAATCATGAAATGATGTCTGAAAAGGAGGAAACTTGCTCCTTTAATTTTTTTTCAAATTTTGGGTAATCGGGCAAGAAAGACCGATAATCGGATCAACTTGGAATTTTGCATGGCTCTTGGGGACATATTGAGCTAAATGACCGTCCATAAACATTAGTCTTTATCGCAATATTTGCAAAGTAGCGGTGGATTTCATAAAAACCAAGAAGACATCTTTCTTTGTACTTTTCTAAAACTAATGGCAAAAATAAAAAATAAAAGTTTCACTACAATAATAATCGGAGCTTGTAGAGTATTCACGTTTCCAAAACTACCGATCGAATTCCCGTACGACCATTAGTTCCTGAGATATCTCAGCGAAAACTGGTCGTACGGAGAAAAAAAAAAGCAAATTGAAGTGAATTAAATGGGCTCAATGACCTTGATATTGGTCAAGTCAGAAAAAAATCTCCAAAACACGTGCAGAACTTTGAAAAACGTAAAAATTTGCAAAATTTTTTTTGCCGTGATATTTCTTCCGAACGCGCAATCAGTGATTCTCAAAAAAAAAATCATTGTCGGATCTAAAACTAGAAACTTGAAGCTTTAAAATCCTTTTTTTTTTGTACGACCACTTTTGACAAAGTTCAACTTTTCTTGCTCCTTCAATTTTTTGTGTTAATGTATGTTCACTTTCTGGTACTGACGATTCGCGGTCGGATGGATGATTGTTTTTGGGGATAATACTTTTTTGCTTGATGAAAGTATATGAGAATGAATATAATAATACGAAGATAAATATATTTCCGCTTACTTTTATGAATTACAATTTATTTGGCATAGGGTCGGGTGTGAGTAAAGCGCAAACATTTTGCTAGAAGATAAATAAGTTGTATTTTAGATTTATTATATTTAAATTAACGTAAAAACTAATAAAATAAGCGGTCAGAGTGCGCGATAAATTTTTCGGTACTAAAAGATAACTAATTAAAGTAAATATGATAACTAATAAAAATAACTAATAAAATAAGAGTTTAGGATGTTGGGTCCCAAATCGCAAATGATAATAAAATTCTGAAAATTTGGTATGTTTTTGTATGAAGTATTTCAAAGGTCGTGTAAAAATTTTACGACAATTAGGAAGCTCGTTATTGAACAATTAACATTCACAAATTAAATGCTGTCTTATGGAAACTGATGTAACTTTGCAATAAGTTTTTCTTTTGACCTCTCAATTTTGTAATATCTACAATATACTGAAAGCACCGGAAACAAAACGAAGTTTATTGATACATTTTTTAAAATTTCTTTTAAAAATTGTTCTTAACAAAATGTTAATTTTTTAATAACGAGCTTCCTAATCGTCGTGAAATTTTAACACGACCTCTTAAATACTTCATACAAAAACATACCAAATTTTCAGAATTTTCTCATCATTTTTTATTTCTATCCTTAAGGAGGTTGAAGTAATGATGATAGAATTCTGACAATTTTGTATGTTTTTACATGAAGTGGTCAGGAGGTCGTATAAAAATTTCATGACGATTAAGAAGCTATTTATTGAACAATTAACATTAACATGTATTATAGGGACTCAACATCCTTAATAGTAACCATGATTAAGAAAAAAAAAGCGCTGAGCGTGAGGAACGATCCTGCGCCCCTACGGACCGAAGCCAGGAACGCTACCAACGGGACCATCCTATCGCTTGTGTTAAAAATGCATTTTCTGGCACTTACGATTGGCGGCCGGATTGATGATTGACTTGAATTTGGAGATAATACTTTATCGCTTGATGAAAGTATGAGAATTAATATAATAATACGAATATAAACATTTTTTCACTTACTTTTCTGAATTATAATTTATTTGGCATAAGGACGGGCGTGAGTAAAGCGTAAACAATTTTTTAGAAGATAAATAAGTTGTAATTTAGATTCATTATTATATTTAAATTAACGTATAAACTAAAAAAATAAGCGTTCAGAGTGCGCGATACATTTTTTTGTATACATTAATAACGCAGAGAATCAAGAGCTAAATAAGCATTGAAATCATCTAAAAGCCTCGCGCGTGCCGTCGCGTGACGTCACGCGCGGGCCGTGCTCAGATTGCTTTTTCCCTCGAAGCCTTCGTTCGGCTTGGCCGCACATGAACGTGCTCAGCGTGTCTATGGGTTGGTGTAGCTGCCGAAGGCGCGGTCGGGACAGTTCGACGGCACTCGGCTCTTTCCGAAGATGTCCGAGCGTCGCTCGCTCACGGACACGCGCTACTATGATTGTGTGATGGGCGCGCGAGGGACTAGAGAGAGGGTAACTTTCGCGCGCGATCTGGCTGCACTGGTTCGTGCCAATTGAGCAGTGACCGACTGCAAAGAGTGAAAGATTCTGAAATTACTCGCACTACAAACGTACGAAAATGCGAGACTAAAATACAAGAAAAAAAAGCATTCATAAAAAAGTGCAATGAGATTTGTATCGGCGATTGGTGCCTATTCAAAAAATCTAATAGCTCCAAGTGTTTCCTGGGCCTATTATTAAGTTTTGCTTACGTGCAAGGAAATACTCTTCGAAGTCACGAGTATTCCAGTGAGTATGCACGTATAAGCGGTTATACCATTGGAGTCTTATATAATTGGTATGAATCCTCCAAAAACAATACTGATTTAATTTCCGTGCCAATGGATGTACACGGCTATTTAAACATAAAACAATACCACGTTCCATTTCTCCACCGATTTTAACGGATAAAGGTTTAAAAATTGATGACGCTGTGTATAAAAAAAAAGAATTTATTGTAAACTGTATGTATCTTTTATATCGTAGACCTAGCCTTCTTTCCTATTTCTTTCCGCTAACTGATATTTTGAAATCATGAATCGAATCATATGGTTTTTAACGAAATCACTAAAAATCGGAAACGGTTCTTTGAAATCATGTACAGATTAAATTATAGAAATCATACACGAAATCACATGAAATCAACTACTCATTGAAATCATTAGTATGATACCCGCATGATAAAATTCACAAAAGGTCGTCTGCTGTCAACCGGCATGACAGCAGCTACTTTTTCGATTCAGCTGCTTACTCTGTATAATAGAACGAATCGATTAACATATGATTTATCCCCTGACGAATTTGTTGTTTAATTAAAAAATTGTTTTTCGCGAATCGCGCCTCCGTCCTCGCACAAAAAATTTCAAAAAAGGCTGTCTGCTGCCAGTACGCAAGACTGTAGCGACTTTTTCTATTTACGTGCTTGTTCTATATAATCAGCCGAATCGATCCCCCTATGTTCCATCCCGGTGACGGCTTTTGTTGATTAACAAAAAGAAATAGTTATCCGCGATTTGAGCCGTGCTGGCCGCACGATAAAATTTACAAAAGGTCGTCTGCTGTCAACCTGCATGACAGCAGCTACTTTTTTGACTCGGCTGCTTACTCTGTATAATAAGACGAATCGATTGACATATGATTTACCCCGGTGACGACTTTTGTTGTTTAATTAAAAAATTGTTTTCCGCGAAGCACGCCTCCGTCCTCGCATGAAACATTTTAAAAAAGGCCGTCTGTCGCCAACACGCATGACAGTAGCGACTTTTTCTATTTACATGCTTGTTCGATTTAATTGGTCGAATCGTTCCGCCTACGTTTTATCCCGGTGACGGCTTTTGTTGATTAACGAAAATAAATAGTTATCCGCGATTCGGGCCGTGCTAGCCGCACGATAAAATTCACAAAAGGTCGTCTGCTGTCAACCTGTATGAGAGCAGCTACTTTTTGTATTTAGCTGCTTATTCATTATATTAAGACGAATCGATTGACATGTGATTTATCCCGGTGACGACTTTTGTTGATTAATTAAAAAATTGTTTTTCGTGAATGGCGCCTCCGTCCTCGCAAGAAAAATTTCAAAAAAGGCCGTCTGCTGCGAACACGCATGACAGTAGCGACTTTGTCTATTTACGTGCTTGTTCTATATAATTTGCCGAATTGATCTCCCTATGTTCCATCCCGGTGTCGGCTTTTGTTGAATAACAAAAATAAATAGTTATCCGCGATTTGGGCCGTGCCGGCCGCACGATAAAATTCACAAAAGGTCGTCTGCTGTCAACCTGCATGACAGCAGCTACTTTTTCGACTCAACTGCTTACTTTGTATAATAAGACGAATCGATTGACATATGATTTATCCCGGTGACGACTTTTGTTGTTTAATTAAAAAATCGTTTTTCGCGAATCGCGCCTCCGTCCTCGCACGAAACATTTTAAAAAAGGCCGTCTGTCGCCAACACGCATGACAGTAGCGACTTTTTCTACTTACGTGCTTGTTCTATTTAATTGGTCGAATCGATCCGCTTACGTTTTATCCCGGTGACGGCTTTTGTTGATTAACGAAATTAAATAGTTATCCGTGATTCGGGCCGTGCTGGCCGCACGACAAAATTCACAAAAGGTCGTCTGCTGTCAACCTGCATGACAGCAGCTACTTTTTTATTTAGCGGCTTATTCTTTATAATAAGACGAATCGATTGACCTGTGATTTATCCCGGTGACGACTTTTGTTGATTAAGGGGTTACCCCTACTTGCGATTTTGAAAAAATCGTTATTTTTTATTGCATTTTTTGAAGTATAAGTACCTGAGAATATGTCCTGAAAATTTCAAGTCGATCCGAACAAAATTGACTGAGATATGAGCGTTGAAAGAGAAGAATCCGTTCTTTGTGTAAACTGAAATTGAAACTTTAAACGCGTTTTTCTCAAAACGGCATTTCTGAAGTCGGTGACCAAGATTACTCGAACACTAATGAACCGATCTTCTTGAAATTTTGCAGGCTTATTTAATACATAAAAATGTAGTCTTTAATCGTTCGATTTTTTTCGTTAAAATCGAACCATTAACTTTGACTGTCCGCCATTTTGGGAAAAATGAATATTTTTTAAAATCCTTCGATTAAAGACTAGTTTATACTTATATTTGACAAAATCCATCCGCATTTTTTTTTCAGATGATCCACTTCGCCGCTATGTTGGTCCCCGCAAACCGTGTCTATAAAAACATTATTTCATCGACGGCCATTTGCGCTAAACAATGTAATATTTTTCAATAAAAAAATTACTGAAAGTTCTTCAAGATATGTTCTTTAAGATGGTATATTGATCGATTAAAAAAGTTTTGTAGTTTTCTTTAAAAAAGCTCATGAAAAAGGCCTTTTTTGCGCTACAAATAGGGGGTAACGCGTTAATTAAAAAATTGTTTTTCGCGAATCGCGCCTCCGTCCTCGCACGAAAAATTTCAAAAAAGGCCGTCTGCTGCCAACACGCATGACTGTGGCGACTTTTTCTATTTACGTGCTTGTTCTATATAATTAGCCGAATTGATCTCCCTATATTTCATCCCGGTGACGGCTTTTGTTGATTAGCAAAAATAAATAGTTATCCGCGATTTGGGCCGTGCTGGCCGCACGATAAAATTCACAAAAGGTTGTCTGCTGTTATCCTGCATGACAGCAGCTACTTTGTTTGTTTAGCTGCTTATTCTTTATAATAAGACGAATCAATTGACATGTGATTTATCCCGGTGACAACTTTTGTTGTTTAATTAAAAAATTGTTTTTTCGCGAATCGTGCCTCCATAGTAGGCTTAAATGGAATGAAAGGCATTAAAAATAGGCTGAGAATTTCACCTCGGACGGACTTTCCACTCCGTAGGGCAACCAAATGGATAATCCGAGCGTGAAACTATAACTCTTATGTTAAAAAAAAGTAATGGAAAATAGGCGCAAAGCGCCACCAAAAGAGCTAAAATTTTCACATACCTAGCCCAGGTATTTACACATTTCCCTGCGCAGAAAAACAACGCCGATATCGAAGATTTTTTACGAAGTCCGCTACCAATAAATCTACCTATCAGACATTTTTTCCCCCGAGGAAGTAAGCTATACAATTCGCAATGACTTGAACCCACGGAAATCCTCTGACTAGGACCAAGTCGTGGGAACGATCCTCAAAAAACTACCGAAGAAGGGAGTAGTGTGTTTTACCCATCTATTCAACGCTATCATTTGCGAATCCTATATAACTAGTCAATGGAAAGTTGCATTAATCGTTATGATACAAAAACCTGGTGAACCGCCAAATGCCGTCACCTCCTACAAGCCCATTAGTCTGCTACCAATACCGTCCGAACTGTTTGAGAAACTACCCCTGACAAGTCTAGAAGATGCGATTAACAAGCCAAAAATCATCTCTAAACATCATTTTCGATTTAAATTCAGGCATTCAATGATAGACCAAGTCAACACGGTCTTCAATGCGACGGGGAACTAACTCAAGGAAAAAAGTATTAGTCAACACTTTTCTTGGACATTCAGCATGATTTCGATAAATCGTGGCATCATGGTCGGCTATACAAAATCAACGTATCCTTACCACAATAGTACCCGCTTCAAAAATCGTATTCAACCGATCGGAAATTTTAGATAAACGATGGCACGTAACAGTCGTGATTCTTTCTCAAGGAAGTCTCGTGGGCCCAGCCCTCTAAAGTCTCTTTACAGCCGCTCTCCCTGGGAGCCACAACATCACCGTGGTCACTTATGCCGATCATACAGCAATCCTATCCCCCTATGAAGATCCAGATACAGCCTCGAGAACACTTCAAAGAGGACTCAACGATGTTTAAAGCTGGTTAAAGAGATATCGAATTAAAGTCAGCTATACAAAAGTTGTTCTCGTCACATTTACAATGAAAAAAAAACTGTCCCCCACTTAAGTTGAATGCCCAACTCCTTACACGCGTCGACGAAGTGAAATAATTAGGCATGAATCTTGGTCGAAGGCTAACCTGAACAAGCCACATAAAACACAAAAGAAAGAAACTAGACCGACGGCTGAAAAAAACGCATTTGCTTATAGGCAGGTGGTCAAAATGGTATTTACATAACAAGCTTATGATATATATACTATACGCAAGCCAGTCTGGACATATGGCACACGACTGTGGCGAACGGCAAGAAACTGCAATATCGAAATCCTTTAAAGATTTCAAGATAAGATTCTTAGCGTCATCACAAACGCCCCCTGGTACGTGACTAACGCCAATGTGCACGAAGACCTTGCGGTCGACACCGTGAAACACGGAGTCCAAAAATCGCTCGAACGCTACGAAACGAGACTCGACCGCGTTTCAAACTCATTGCCATTCCGTTCCCTGAACGGAAGAGAAGACATCGCCCATTTCAGGCGGGATGCTAAAAAATTCAAACCGCTGGTTTGAATTTTTTGACCAACCAAACTTAAATTTAAAAATTAAGGGCACCGCACATCACAGCCAGTAGTACTTTAGTGCGCATTGCTGGATGCGTCCTCTATATACACAAACAGACATCTGCTCACTTTATATCCGAAACTTCACCACCTCCCGAACATTTTTTCATTGTTATTATAAATAACAGCTTATAGTTTCTGAATGCAAAGGGCAGAAAAAAATGTTATGCTGCACAGAAAATACACATTGGGTACCTCCAAAGTCCGCTGCGTACTTCACTGAGGATATGCTGTAAAGGGCGTTAATTCAATTTATTTGGAAGTAGGAATTCCTACCGAAGATGCATCTACAAGTGGACTTGAACTGTCAACCACACGCGGTAAAACACAAGCGGAGGCTGTCACCTTTCAAAGCTTATAAGCTCAGTAATGTTCAAAAATGTTTTCTTCCTGTTAACTACACATTCTTCAAACAACAAAGAAGAGAACCATTTTTTAAATCGATTTTTGAAAAATGTTTGACCGACACCTCGACTTATAAGTACATAACAATTGTTATATTATTTCTACGGGAATCACACATAGTTAGTTTTTCTATAGGTATCAAGCTTAGATGGTCTAAATAACGACGAGAGCTGAGTAACTAAGGCCCGGTTCCACAACTCCCCGTTAACCAAGTTAACGCGAGTTTAGCTTGCTAAGCATGGGTCTCATTGGTTCACCCGCCCTTGAAAATTGGTTAATATGGTTAACCAAGAGTTGTAGAACCGGGCCTTATAGAAATATAATAAGAAATAGGAAGTAACTACTCGGTAGCACGCATGTAGCACGGTAATAAATTCCTGGGTAAAAGTTTGCCAGAACATTACGGTTCGGGATTGATTAATCGAAATATTTCACATTCGAGAATATTCTTCTTGGTAAATTAGTGGGTCGAATGTTCTCGACCTTTGGTCGTGCTGAGACCCTTTGTTTCCGAAGGAACAGTTTTTCGATCGCACAAAAACGCATGACGTCACTCGTTCATGGAAATACGCTCGTTTCGGCACCTATCGCGACTTTGACGAGTAGTCGTGCTTGGACAATGCGAAGAGAAGCATCATAATGTCCCAAAAGTATAAACCCGAGTCAAGCAGGTCTAGCTAGGGCCTCGAACAAATTCAGTCATCTCTTCAGTGATTTGCAAACGCGCGTTCGTTAAGATGCAGCGGCACCGCGTGAATAAAATTCAATTACGAATATAGAGTTTTCTTCTAGCCTTTTCCATCTTCACTGAACCGGCACACCAAAAATATATTAATTATTGGCGCGATATCAAAGGCTACGCGTAAATAAAAAAGGTCTTTCGAGCCGGATATGTAAAGTGAATAACTGTTGGAAAAATAATGAGAATCTTCGAATTGTAATTTGGGAAAAGGTTGTACCTCGTGGTAGTCCGTCGAGCACCGAGGCCAGTTTATGTTGCGGCTTGTACGCCCAAGGCGAAGAGAGAAAAGGACAGCGCTATACTCACCGAGAGAGTACCGCGCAAAGGTGATGCTGTAGATTCGCGCCGCACGCGTATTTACCGATTTCTGTGCGAAATAGCGCCAATTATTCCTTTTCTTTTCCGAATGAATAACGCGTAGAAAATGTCCGCGTACGACGAAATGCTTATTGAATATAGACACACATTTGGACATCTCCAACGCGTTCTTTCGAATTACGGTAAATCAGAAAAGACAAATTTTCCGCAAGTAAAACTTACACGCGTATCGTGACTTTACAAGAACTGTGGCAAAAGTGTACCACGTTAGATGTGCGGCTACATCAAACGGCATCGTCGTCACAGAGTGAGGACGATTATTTCAAAAGGAAAGAGTTTTTATCTGCAGAAATAGACTACGAGGATGCTTTGGATCAACTCCACGCAATGTTGGAACGAGAAGAGAAGGGGAAAGCATCCAGTTCGGTAACTAAAATCGCAAACTCAACAATGATCGGTAAGGAACACGGGCTCTCTGATCTCACCTTACCGCTTATCGAGGTTCCTGCCTTTAACGGAAATTCGACAAAATGGCAGTTTGCGTGACTCATTTAATTCGCTCGTCGGGGCAAACACCTCGCTAACTCCGGGATAAAAATTGCATTATTTAAAATCCGTCCTTACAGAGGATGCCGCGCTTCTTATCGCACACGTGTCCGTCTCCAATGCGAATTACAACGGCGCGTGGCAGATACTTATCGAAGAGTTGGATCATTTACGCACATTGGTTTTCTCGCATATTCAAGCATTCGCGAATTTACCAGGAATGAAAAACGAAACCGCTCCGGAGCTCAAGAGTTTGCGCGACGCCGTCAGCTCGTCATTAGCCGCGTTAAAGAATGTAAATCGACCGGTAGAATATTGGGACGATCTAATTATCTACATCGTGTCGCAAAAATTCAGTACGCGAACGCTCGTCGAGTGAAATCTCTGATTGGGAGCGTCAAACGATATTCCGTCTTTCAAAATGCTTAGAGATTTCATGACCGAACGAATTTGAGGAATCGCGCCTCTAGGTAAACATGAGGAAAACAAACCCAAAGCGAGGATATCGCGAGTAAATAAAGGAAAATAAAAGGCGACAATACAAACTACCACAACGAGACAATGCTCGTGTTGTTCGAAAAATCATTTCGTCGCGTATTGCTTCGCGTGGCAGAAGAAGACCGTCGAAGAACGATACGAAACCGCAAAAAAGGCTCGACAGTGTTTCAATCGCTTGAAACCGAGGCATTTTCCAGGCAACTGCACGAATGAAACAAGATGCGCCAATTGCAAAAGGGCTTATCACACTTCTTTAGATCGCGAATCGTCTTCTGTCTCAGATAAAGGCATGAAAAACCTTGAAGAAACAGACCCGAATACTCCAAGCGCTTCCGCTGAAGTAAATGCCATTTCGACTCTCACAAAATTAAGGCGGTACCCCCACTTGTAGAGCAAAAAAAGGCCTTTTTCATGAATTTTTTCAAAGAAAACTACAAAACTTTTTTAATCGATCAATATACCATCTTAAAGAACACATCTTGAAGAACTTTCAGTAATTTTTTTATTGAAAAATATTACATTGTTTAGCGGCAAATGGCCGTCAATGAAATAATGTTTTTATATATACGGTTTGCGGTGTAGAGTAGTAAAAGCTCACGCGTTACTCGATCAAGGATCCTCACACATTCGTAACTAAATCTCTCGCTCAACAGTTACGCGCGACACGCTGTCGTGTCAATCTTGGCGTGAACGTCTTCGGAAGCGATTACACTGGACGATCTACAGCGCTTATCAAGCTCACGATCGAATCGTGCAAAGGGTCCGCGTGTACCGCTGATAGCTCATGTTTACCAGAATATTATATTACGACCCTAGGCTCGTAAGGTTTCGCCTCGGCCTTCATATCGCACATGCCAGGAAATCCAACATTTGGACCGTGGGTTGTATACTATTTTTCTTGATCCCGTAGCCGAAAGTACGAGCCTAAATAATGTATGTAATTCCGTGCAATTAATGCTGTCATTGGTGCTGTCCGCTGTCATCTGTTGGCTGTCAGCCGGCCATCTCGTGAAATGCAATGAAGCTCTCGTTCTCGCAGGGCGGCGAGCGAAAGGAGGGGTGGGGGATGCCCGCCCGACTTTTGCAAGATCGAG